>CAKNYM010047717.1:90232-131685 GCA_932195095.1 Andricus curvator
ACTTCCTTTTCGACTATTTTCAAATATTCGTAGAAAATATTACTACAGTAATATATTTCCTAAAAATTTTATTTAAATATATAAAAAATATTTTTGAATACAATGTAAGGCATTATATGTGCCTTAAGGGGTTTACATAAATATTTCGAGGTTTTCATAAATAAACTCTTGAATACGCAATTATAAATAAACAATTAATACTGTTTTAAGTTCAGGGAACCGAGGGAAACTTTTGCTACATTTCGTTACTGCGACAGATTGCAATACAAAATTTTTAATCCAATCAATTTCATTCAATTCCAGTCATTAATTTAGTCCAGAACTTGAGATAAAAGAAATAAATTTTGTGAAAAGTTATTTGGTTCAACCGCAGTAACGAAATGAAACAGATGTTTCTCTCGATTCCCTGTTTCTTATTTAAATGCCAACTGGCAATGAGGTTTACATAAATAAACTCTTAATAATGTAACGAATACTGTTTTAAGTACAGGGAACCGAGGAAAACTTTTGCTACATTTCTTCACTGCGACATATTGCAATAAATAAATTTTAATCCAATCAATTCCATTCAATTCCAGTTATTAATTTAGTCCAAAACTTGAGATAAAGAAATAAATTTTGTGAAAAGTAATTTGGTTTAACTGCAGTAGCGAAATGAAACAAGTTTCTCTCGATTCCCTGATTCTTACTTAAATGCCAACTGGCCACTTTTAATGACCGTCGTCCTCATCATCGCCGTCCTCTTCGTAATCTTCTGAGTCGTCGCTCTCTACGCTGTCCTCATTTTCTTCCAGATCCAATCTGATTTCGTCCTCGATCACAATTTGTTCTTCCACCTTCGTTTCCTTGAGAATTTTCAAGGAATAGCGGTAACGCTGTTTTGTTGCACGTATGACCTCTTTCAATTCCAAGCGAAAATCATTTTGGTCCCGGGGACCAGGAAAACATGGACAGTTTTTGGCAGCCACTGGAAAACAAGAAACTATTCTGTTGGAAATATTTATTATACATTATTCAAATTAAAGAAGAAAGACATACCATATATTACTTTACAGACTCTACTGTCTCCAAACTTTTCGTGCGTCTTACTACCGAGCCACGTGTACTGCATAAGCAGCTTGTCCGGCATGGTTAGCCTTAATGAAAGACTAAGAAATTCTCTTAGTCTCGCTCCGCCCCTGTTTTTGAGATATTAATACTGGAAAGACAAAACCAGTAGGCATTAGAGTAATTTATCAACAAAATTTCATTAATATTCTGGGAAGATTATAAGATTTCATGTGTCTAACAGAAAATGTCTGAATTCACGAAAATATTTCATCAGTATCATACAAAAACAATATTGTGGTCTTATGAAGTAAGTTATAATTTATCAAAAAATTTACCAAAATCTTCTGTGATTTCTCATTCGGTTTTTCGTCTAACTGTTTAAACTCCTCCACAGTTTGTAATGGAAAACTCTTCAACGGCTCCAATAGTGTGTCCGGTAAGGAAAGTTCAGCAGAATGTCTTTCCCCCTGTTCTTTTAGTAACCCTTCATTCCCGGAGTTTTTATTTGCACACACTATTGCACAACCACCAGAAAACCACGCAGCACAAAATGATGCAAAAATATACAAATAAGTGAAAACAACGCGACTTGCGAGATCGATGAAATTCGCACACTAGACATTTGCCGGAATGCGCGCGCATTCCTCGAGAAATGATTCCCGCGAATTTTTTAAAAAACTATAATTTTCAAAGAAATCTCTATTTGAGTAGACTAATGAATTTTTTGTAATATTGATGTTGATTTGACGTACTTCATTAATCTATTTTTATGATATTCAATACATTCAGGATGGCCTGGAAACATGGAGGGGATAAAAACAATTCTTAACAAGGTTGTGTATAAATACCGGTACCGACAAAAAAATGCGCGATATCACTTTAAATATAACAAAAATTTGGTTATATTTTAAAAATGAATTTTGCCAAAAAAAAATAAAGATCAGAATCGTAATTTTGGAAAATTTGAAAAATTTTCGAAATAAAGTAAATTTTTAAAAATTTGTGGATACTTTATATTATTGTACATTTCCGCAAAATGAACGAAACTAAACATTAAAACTAAAAATTTAAAAAAATTATTAACAAAATTTTCATATTGTTTTGAAAATGGTTTATATAACTTTCTAATAACATTTAATTTTATAAGTAATAACTATAGGAAAATTAAATGTTATTAGAAAGAATTCTGCCCTCATAGTGACTGCAGACTCATAGCGCTCGCAGATGTGTGCTCGACAGTCCATGCTGGCGAGATGAGTGCGTTATTGCACGCAGAACCTGACAATCACAATCTGCGGGTGAAGTGCCTCGCGCAATTGTTATCTGGGATGCTAAACGTAAGAGTAAATCAGATCGATATGATCTGAACCGGGTACTCTCACCTAAAATTTCGGATAGTTGATTGTATTTCGCGAAACACTTGAAAAATATTACTATCGAGAGCTTTATTACTTACCTTTGTGTTTAGAGTAAAAACTCGGATGCAGTTGCAGTGCCACGTAATAACCTGCCTGACGGCTAATATTTCCACCTATCCTAGCATTCTACACTTGAAAACTATTAATATTCAGACCTTTGTAATTTACTTTTACGTTTAGAATATTTTCTCCAAAAACGCGTGTGCAGTGGCAGTCCCGCATATGCTAACCTTCCTGACGGCTGCTATTTCCACGTCTAGCCTAGCATGGCCGCGAAGCCATGCTGGAAAACTTACTATTCCGCGAAATATTTGAGTCGTTTTTTGATCTACTATATTGAGGTTAAGTTGGCAAATTGTCGTACGTCAACAAAAACACTTGAAAGGCACTTAAAAAACACTGACATGCTAACCGACCACGACTTTTTCAACTGCGCAAATCGGGACCGTCTAAACCGTTTCCAATTGGAATACATAATATTGCGCAATATACTGGAATGGGTATTCGCCCACTCGGCCCTTCTGAGGCGAGATTCGCAACCGTCTCTCGCCCCTTGAGCTGAGAAACTGCGTGGGCCAGTAGTTCTAGGAATTTTTGGGTGTATTTGCCTGTAATAATATTGATAGTATTTATTGATTTCAAATCGACCGCGGTTTTCGGCACATGCGCAGTTGAAAAAGTTGCTTAGTGCAAGCGCAGCGATACAAGGCCGGAACAGCCAATGAATGTCGTTGATAAAAATAAACTGCCGAATCGCGGTAGAGGTGGGGTCCCCTCCAGCCTTAAAATAATTGGTCGAGTATGTTTCAATTAAAAATAATTCTTGTTAAAAAATCCAAAGAATACCGTTTTTAGTATGAATTTAATAGAAAAATGCTATTTTGCAATTTTTGGGTCATTTTCCAAGCACAATATCAATGGTTTGAAAGGGGGGTAGGTAGTCAAAATTAAAACTTATTGGGTGCAAATTATTCTTTGAACATGCTTTAAGAGGTTTTAATACTTTAATCCACAAAAAGTTTAGAACAAGAGAGAGAGAGAGAGGGGGGGGGGAGAAAGAGAGAGATCTGAAGAGAAGCGAACCTCCGGACTCCCCATATCGAGGTCTAAGATGTTTACACATCAAAAATACAATAGACCAGATCAGATCAAGTAAAATTTTTACTTCTGCCCTACCTGTAACCACCGCTGCCCTACCTGAAATTCAACTCTAGCCACGGCCCTGACGTAACGTCTAAATCTTGAATACGTCTGAATGCGAAGTGAGAGATTTCGCGTTCAATGCGTGTTAATGCAAGAGTTCCTGATATCTTTCAATGCTATAGAATGCGATTGAATACGAAACAGAATTTGTCCCAATGCTATTGAAAGCGATTGAAAGCGAAGCAGAAAATATGCGATTGCTAAGCATTGAATCGCATTTACGAGATGTCCTCTGGAAATCTGCAAGCTCTTGTATTTCTATGACTTCTTATGTCTCTTCGAATTAGGGTTTCATTTACGCATTCTAACCATTCTTTCCACGGTCTGCCTCTGGGCACACTGCCATTTACTTTACGTTGATACACTTGTTTCGTTAGTCGTTCATCTTTCATTCTCTCAACATTCCCAAACCATCTTAAATAATTTCTTTCACATATATCAACTAGTCTCTCCTCTACACCACATTCTTTGAGGATTATCTCATTACGCACTTTGTCCAACAGTGTTCTGCCGCATATCACGCGCAGAAATTTCATGTTAATGAAATTCCAATGTTAATGAAGGTCCACGTCTCGATACCGTATAGCACAGTCGGTATAAATATAAAATTATGTATTGCCCTTTTATCTTTATTTGATATATTTTTACTTCTGATAATAGACCATGCTCTACCGATAACCTGCTAACCTTCGTTTATACGCCTATCTAACTCTCCATCTATCTTTTCGTCACTTGTGAATAGGCTACCAAGATATATTTCCTTATGAACTAGTTTTATTCTCTCATCATTTAGGACAATGTTTCGTATTGTTTTCTCACTTTTTCCTTCAAACACCAGAATTTTTGTGTTATTTACGTTAATTTTGAGGCCCATGTTCTTCATGCTTGTATTCAGTTTAACCGACATTCTTTGAAAGTCTTCGATTCACTGTGCCATAACAACCTTATCATCTGCGAAAGCTAATCCACGTACCCTTACTGTCTCGAGATTCACACCTTCTTCGTCGACGAGGGCCGTTCTTATACACTTGTCCATGAATATAATAAATAGCCATGAGGACATAACGTATCATTGTCTAACACCTTGCATAATATCCAACCAGTCACTCCGTTTCCCATTTTCTCTTACACTTGCTTTGCTACCAGCATAGATTGTTTTTATTGCTTGTAGGAGCCATCCATCGACTCCGTATTCTTTCAGGTCTTCCCAAAGTTTACTTCTACTCACTTTGAAAAACGCTTTTTCTAGGTCAACAAATGCACAGAAAACTTTTTTCCTCACTCTCAAACTTTTTTCTGTGATCTGTCTTAAGCTAAATATTTGATCCGTACATGATCTTCCTGGCATAAATCCACTTTGGACTTTCCATATATTTTCTTCTGTTATTTTCATTACCCTACAAATAAGTATTTTTGAATATATTTTACTTACGGTACTTAATAAGCTGATCCCTCTGCAGTTATTGCAGTTGCTTTTATCCCCCTTTCCTTTCTATATTGGTAGGATAATCGCTTTTTTCCATTTATCTGGGACTTCTCCCATCCCGATACATAAATTCATACATTCGCATAACCTGTGTGGTATGTACTTGCCACTGTATTCAAGCATTTCAGCGTTAATACTGTCTACACCAGCAGCCTTACCGTTTTTTAAGTTCTTAATTATATCCCTAACCTCGGTGACATAGACTTTCTCAATTGGGTTTCCTAACGCATCGGGTTCTATATCGCAGTTGTGGTGTCCTATATCTTCATCTCTCAATAATTCCTTAAAAGAGTCTCTTAGTGAGTCTAGTATCCTGTCTGTATCGTATAGCATTTCACCTTTGCTATTTTTCATGCTGACAAACTCTGTACTTTTATTTCCTTTCATCCGTTCTTTGCAACAGTTTTTCGCTTCCTTCGAAATCGTTTTGCATTTTCTTCTCTTCTTCTGTTCTGATTTTATATGTACTTTCCTTGACAAATCGTTCAACTCAAGTCTATTTCTCTCCTCATCGCCAAGACCTGTGATGTTCAACGTTCTGTTGTATGCTTCTTTTATTTCTTGTCGGGCTGCCTGAATTTCATCATTCCACCATGCATCACCAGACATTCTTCCTACAACTGCAGTACCACACACTTTAGTCGCACTCCTAACAATGACATCCTCAAACAAAGCCGATGCGCCCTCTATATTTTTATTATCTATTAGCGCCTTCCAAGTGTCCTGATCTATGCGTTCGTTTATCTTATTCTGAAAATCTATTCGTACTTCCTGTTTCTGTAAATTCTCAATCTGGATTCTCGTTTTTTTCATTTTTTTTTTGGTTCTCTTTCTTCTCCATCAATTATACTGTCAATTATACTGTGGCTATTTCATTCACACCAGGTGTACATGTGCATCATTTTATGCCTAAATCAAGTATTTTTAATTATACTTATACTTATTATACTTATTGTATAATTTAAAGTGCCCCAAAAGGTGTCTTTTATTTATCTCGGATCACTATCAACTGGCGCTTAGCACGTTATGATAAATCTCCTTGACTACCATGTGATTCACTATCTACTCCTGACCATATTTCAAATCTGCCTTTCAACACCCCATTTTCTATGTTTCTACTTTCGCATCCCTTTTTCTTTGTTTCATGTACACATAAAATATCTAGCTTCCTTACGCGCATAGTTTCTCGTAATTCTCTTACCTTGTGATCATTCACCCCTCTAGCATTCCAAACACCTAGTCTCCATTCATCGCCTGAAACTCGACCTTTACTTTTACCGTGTGCATGCCTTTCACCAATTAAAGTTTCTGTCCATTCCGAGGCTATTTTATTGTTTGTATTATTCATTGTTTAAATTGTACGCCCAACTACCACCTTTATGCGAGAAATTTATTTTGCGAGTCGAAATCATGTCCAAAATTAAGTAGTTAGTCGTCGTAGGGTGGAGAGTCTAGTTATAACGTCAGTTCCACCAAATTTCAGTTAATGAGAGGGGGGTGAGGATAGACCTGGAACCGAGTATTCAGTATTAGCGGAATACGTTAAAGCTAAAATCGCAGAGCATGCGCAAAAACGTCATCACGTGACTTTAGCGTTTACCGTATGCTACGGAACGCTATGCACAATCTCGCTATTATTATATTGTATATTTTTTATTCTACAACGTTCATATTCTTCGAATAAACTGGCAGTAATAAGACAGAGACCATGCCCTATGGTATGGGGTACGCTGACCGAAATGCAAGACCAACGAATTAATTAAATATCAAATAATGACGTAGTTAAAAAACGGTTTTGAGTAATGACATATGTAACCTGATAATGTGAGCTCACCAAAAAATAAAGACATCACAATCACATTTCAATTATAATTTACAGGGCATTTCATTCAAAGCCCGACACCATACTCCACTCAACCCTACTTATTTTTTACATTTTTTTTTTAACCAAGCTTTTCCCATTTACGTAAAACCCCATGTTAATTTCAAGAGCCCGGGGGACGGGTTAACGTTGAAAAAAAAGAAAAAAATACAGATTTTCTTTTTCCGGAAAACGAACAAATGGGGATGTTAAAAATATATCTTTCTCAAAGTAGTTCTCTGCTCTAAATCAAAATTAAGGATACTTCGATGGGTTTTCAAAGGTCTCCTATTGAGTAATCTATATATTCTATACCTACAATCTTGAGATTCGTGCCCTTTAGTTCCACAGTTGAAACAACGCATATCCACATTTTTACTTGTCTTTGTCGTCTTGTCGGTAACGTCTTGTTTTATATGTTTATCTGTAGAAAAAGATTGACTTTTATTAAGATTTCCCCGAATTTTCTCGTAATTTTTCCACATGTCCTTAAATTCACTCACAGACTTCGCGCCATAAAGAATTACTTTATTAGTTGTACTATCGTTAATACCATTAATTACGTATTCAAATACAGCTTCCATCTCAATTTTACCCCGTGGTGCTAGTTCGCGCATTACTATAAAATACTCTTGAACACTTTCGGATTCTTTAATTTTGCGCTGAGAAAGCATCGTGTGCAATTGCGCACTTGTCACTTTTGTTGAAAATTCTTTGAGCAATGCTTTCTTTAACTTATCCCATGATACTAATCCTGACTCACTTTGAACAAAAAGTTTAGCGAGTCCCTTTAATGACTTTTTGGCAAAAATAACTTTTTGAATATCTTCCCAGCCAAAGAGTGTTGCAGCATCCTCAAAATCCGCGACCCATCTTTCAATCGGATAATCGTCATTACCATTAAATTCTCTTAAAGTCTCCTCGACGTCTCGAAACCCTACAGTGAACTTGACTTTTCCCATACTTCGCAAATTACCTAAATCAGTTCTTTCACCTGGAGCTTCACTTTAATCTGCAACACTATTTTCATTATTTTCAACTTCCTCTATACTGTCAACGTCATCGTCGGCTGTGTCACTGGCATTTGGTTGTGGTACTAAAGAGTCAATATCGATCAAGGAATTTTCAATTTTTTGCCTGAGTCTTTCATTGTCCCCAGCCTAGTCTAAACCCAGAATGTTACACATTGATATTAAATCTCCTACCGTAAACTTAACAGCATATTCCATCTTGGCGCGATATTCTCCAGAGTCAGCTTCAAATTCAAATCCAGAAAATGCACGTGATTTATTCCTATTTCCCCTGTCCCCATCTTCTTCAAAAATTAAATTGTATAAAACACCTATCGACTTACGCGGCGCCGTCTTTATACGTTGTTTAATCGTCTCAATTTGTGCTAAATTTTCCATTTTAATCGCTTTTCGTCTTTAAAAAAAACACACACACAAATGTAAATAATTGCAAACACACTCCTCTTAAAAAATATCGCAGCTTACGTTATATTATTTACGTCTTAAATCATCTTATATATTTTAATTCATCATTTTACACAAACAGCATAAACGTCAAAATAGCAAAATATCGAGAATACAAAACAAAGCGCTTTTACCTCATATTGACAGATACAACACATCAGTCGATAAACAGCTATTCTTCCTTACCGTAGAATCTTTTCTCTTGTCTTCTTTAAACATCCGAATGGAACAAATATGGCCACCTTACATCCTTTGTACTCGGCTTGTAGATTCCAACTTATTCCTCGTCTTTATGTTCGTCTGTGCACCTTGCTTTTCACAGAAAAAATGGTTCACCCTCTCTTGGCGTCTTCGTCTTATATAATCGTCTTTTCAAAAGAAGGCTGCTTCGTCGTCGTTTCTGGGATTGCTTGGCTTCGTCTTTAATCTCCTCCAAAATTCCTTGAAAATTTCTTCGTCTTTTTACATCGATCTCGAAACGAGCCCCCAAATTGTGGGATTAATATAAATAGATGTCCAGGAACTTGAAGAATAACTGATTCACTTTTAGTTTACAAGAAAGATATATTATCAAAATAATAAGCAACCGTTAAAATTTAGTGCAAACATCGACACGTCTTTCTTATACCGTGGTACGTCGTAGAATGTTCTGCCAAGCTGCTCACTAGAGAGCGCAGGTTTCTCACATCAAATATCCTATTCGCCCGAATTCAGCGAAAAATTTTTAGGGGATCTAATTAATTCGAATGCGTCAGCACGAATTATTTTCAGGGTCCGCGTATTCATTTTAATTCGCGAGATTTTAAGTCAAGCTAGAATTCGCCAGCCCAAATGCAGTTAAAGACTGGCCTATTCAATCGAATTCGTAACCTATAACCAACGCGCTCGGCATAAAGGATCCGTTGTAAATAAATATCAATGAGTCCCGTAGCTCAGTGGTCGCCCTATGGACTTTATACACCTCAGATCGCTGGTTCGAGTCTCGAGGCATGCAGTTTTTATTTTATTTTTTTCGAAATGACCTCGACAACGAATTAAGGCGAATTGACACGCATTCAATTCGCTCTGGCCCAATTCGTTTCAACTAATCAGAAAGCAGAATTCGGGCGAATTTAAACACGTTAATTCGCCGCAATCCTCCCGAATTAGTTTTTTTACTGGGAATCGTGACGATCCTAGTAACCGAGAAACTCAGTTATGATTTGAATATATTGTTCAAAGTAGCATTTAACAATAAAAACAATTTATTTTTAGCATTCTATAGTAGCGAATAAAATTGCAATGCATTTAAATTAAACAGAAAGAAAGAAAATTGGCGTCACGATTACTGGGACGTTTACCTTATTATTTTTCAAAAAATTCGTTATATTTTTCGTATAAATTTGATTTATATATTCGAATACATTTTTTTAGATTTTCTGTCATGAGAATCTTCATTTCGTTTACAATTTTCTAACCTAATGGTATTATAAATGAAGTGGTTAGTTTTTATAAAATTATTTTACTTCAGTTCATATTAAATTATTATTTTGATAGCCAACAGCCATACCACGCTGAAAAAACCAGTTCTCGTCAGATCACTGAAGTTAAGCAGCGTTGGGCGCGGTTAGTACTTGGATGGGTGACCATTCGAGAAAACTGAGTGCTGTTGGCACATCGTGGGTGTGGTGAGCCCACACTTGTAGTTATTTACTACAAGAAACTAACCTAGAAACACTACTCGAATCGGGTAGTGTCACGCCTACCCTGAAAGGGAAATGGCTTAATGGTATGGTATGGACGAAGCTTCCCATGGTCTTTTTGGCCTTCTTTTTTGTTTTCATGTGATTCCACTCCCACATATTCCAAATTCTGATGCATTATAATCGGGATGGTTCCCGAAATCGATGTTTTCTTGTCTCGTCCCACCCGAATGCATCTCTAGCAGACGACAAGTTAGTTATAATACATACTTTATACTTTTATACTTTATGTTAGAATACATACTTCTCTTCTGCATACTTCTGTAGCTTCCTTCACGTCCATGCATTTTTGCATACAACCTCTCATGTTTCTATGGATTCTCATGACTTGTTCAGATTAAGATCTCATTTACACATTTAAACCATTCTTTCCGCGGTCTGCCTCTGGGCATAATGCCATATACTTTACCTTTACCCTGCCGGTTGAACGGTACTGAAACAGCACTCAAACGGCACTGCCCAGTGCCGCTTCAGTGCTGCTCGTTTAAAGCTACTCAGATTCCATTTTTAAATGCCTGCAGAAGTTCCCTTTATACCTGCGAATAGGCTACCAAGTAGACCAGCTGAAAAGGATTAAAAAATGTACAATTTTGAAATTACCTCTGCGAAAGTTAGGAATTCAGAATCTACGTATTTCGATAATTTCAGATATCTAACTTTTTTTGAAAAGTTTAAAATTCTAATGAATATAATGTATCTCGTAAATGGAATGAGATACGCTAAAATAATCAACATTTTCGAATTGTTTGTGCCGAAATGGCACTGGCGGCCCAGCGCCGTTCGCCAGTGCCGTTTCATCGTATACATGCTTCATCGGTATACACTTGTTTCGTTAGTCGTTCATCTTTCATTCTTTCAACATGCCCGAACCATCCTAACATTCTTTGAGGATTATTTCGTTTCTCATTTTGTCCATCAGTGTTTTCCCTCATATTTCGCGTAGGAAATTCACAATCGGTACAAATATAGAATTATGTATTGCCATTTTAGCTGTTTTTGAAATGTTTTTACTTCTGATAATGGACCCTGCTCTACCTATAACCTTCTTAGCCTCATTGATGCGCCTAATATAGGTATATAAAAATAAAATAAATCGAAAATTCCTTTTCCAAAAATCAGTTGAAGTTTTAGTATTTGAGTTAATAAATATTTAAGCTGAACCAATCAGGAGTGCGGTATAAACAGTCGTGCTACGTGAGCGAAAGTCCAACAAAGTTTTATTGAAGCGAGCGCCGAGGTGGGGTTAGCGAGAGACTCACGCTCACGTACGCACGACTGTTTATACCGTGCTCCTGATTGGTCCAGCTTAAATATTTAATAACTCAAAAAGTAAAGCTTCAACTGATTTTTCGAAAAGGAATTTTAGAGTTATTTTTTTAATGTTTATACAGCCATATAAGTCCGGATACTTGAGTCTGGAACACCCTGTATATGGGTCAGAACAGAAGAGTCCCCACCTAAAATTATTGTTTTCTTTTTTGATCGGGTTGAAACTTTACTTAATTCACCAAACCATAGGCCAATTCTCAACCGGCTGTCAATATACAGTCCTGCCGATGAAACGGCACTGAAACGGCACTGACCAGTGCCGTTTCAGTTCGGTTTCTCTAGCGCTATCTGCACCGCAAGTTTTCTATACCTGAGTTCCCCTTCAAGTGTCCATTTAAATTTTTAAAAGGCTATTTTAACCCAATAAACCTAGTCTGTGAGGTCTTTGAAAAGGTGTGTTAGTAGTGTATACTATAGTGTTAGTGAAAATGCTTGTGCTATGCCTCCATGCTGTATATATATATATATATATATAGTTCTCTCAGAAGGAATTTTTGAAATATAATTTTAAAGATGCAATATCTGATTAGCTAAATGCGTGAAAATTAATTAAACTCTGTATGCAAAATATACAAGTATTATTGTATTGTATTCCATTACACTCCCTTTTACGGGTTTGAGGGCTCCGTTCCCTTTACATCTTTTACAATTTCATTTAACCACTATGCCTTATGCTCATCTTAACCTATAATCGCTTCGCCTTCTTATTATTTACAAGTTCATAAATATTATCTTACTAGCTATTAACTATTATCTAGCAAGTGCGCGAGACCTTCTAGGGCTTCCCTTTCCTCTTACTATTACTCTTCAAGCTTTTCAAAGACACGCAACACTAATTTTCCTTATCCGTATTTCAATTTTGGTTTTCTCCTCCCTCATGCATTCTCTCTTCCTTTTCTCTTCTAAGCTCTTCACCCACTTTTCCCCTTGTTCACAACCGCTCAGTATCCACCTAACTTTATCTACCACGCTTTCCCCCCCTTCCTCTTCCCTGTACATCTCTTCAACACGTGCTTCCAAGATTCCCTTTCATACCCACATACCCTACACATTTTCATTTCTTCACTCATCCAATATTTACACTCATTCATGCCTTCTCCCATTCTGAAACGTATCATCCTGGACCACCTGCACTTCTTTTTCAATTTCCCTAGATATTCTGGGACCCCTATCATCTTGATGAATCTATACCAGTTATTATATTTTGACTCCATAATCTTTTCTCACATCTTCTCTTCCTGCTTCTTACTCATTTCCCCCTCTACTATCTGCCACTCCCTCTCCTCGTCACACATTCTCCATTCTCTTCTAACTTGCCATCTCTCCTCCTCCCACCCCGTCCCGTGTTTCCTATCCTCTCTCTATCTAATATTTCATGCAGGCATGCTTGTGCAACTCTAGTACCCTTACCAATCTTAAGTTTCTCTTAAAAATTCCATACCCTTTTCCTCTGCCTTGTCGCCAATTTCTCTCTCCCTGTTTCTTGTCTCAACATATAACCTGGGCAGTTCCAGCTCACTCCCATAACCCATCTCAGAAATCTCGCTTGCATGTTTTCTACCTTTTTGTACTCCTTCCACCCCCAAACCTCCACTCCATAACACATCACAGATCATACCAGTGAATCAAACAGCCATACTCTCATCGTACAGTCCTCTTTGAATCTTCTTTTTCCAATCCCCCACACTTGATCCATCACCTTACCAGAATCCTAAATAACAAAATTCCCATACCATTTCCACCATTTCCCCATTTACCTTCCAACCATACTTTATTTCATTCTTTCACTTCCTGAAACATACTATCTTTGTCTTCATCACATTAATTGTCAGGTCTTTCTCTCTCACATACACTTCGAATCCTTTCATTAGCAATTTCATTCCACTTTCATTATCTGCCAGAAGCACCACATCGTCCGCATACGCTAACGAGTATATTCTCTCATTTCCTAGAACTGTACCCCATTTACCTTTCTTTTCCTTTCTTTCATTGCCTTCCACAGAACTTTCCTATTCACCGAGTCGAAAGCTGCCTTAAAATCTACGAAGAGTGCGACCAGTTTTCCTTTTTTCTGCCCCAGGTTCTTGTTGACTAGATAATTTAGTACGAAAATGTTATCGACTGTCCCCAGCCCCTTCCTGAATCCTGTTTGATTGTGTGAAATACTTCCTTTCTCATCTACCTGTCCTTCTAATCTCTTCCTAAGCACCTCCGCATAAACCTTATACGTTACTGGCATGAGAGTGATTCCTCTATAATCTTCCACTTTTTTACCCCCACCTTTCTTTATTAAAGGAACTACCAAACCTGTTCTCCACTCCTTCGGCCATCCTTCCCCTCTCCATACTCTATTACATACTTCCCAGATCTCTTCTCTAATCCTTCTTCCGACAAATTTCAACGATTCATTCTCAATCCCATCCTCTCCTGTCGCCTTATTTCTTCTTAACTTCTCAATTGCTTGATTCACCTCCTCTCTAGTCACCTCATTCCCACCTTCCATTCCGCCCTCCTTGATCTTTCTACCATCCCCCATCACCTTGCTATCGACCCCTCCTAGCAATTTCTAGAAATATACCGTCCATTCATCCATACTTATCTCTTCATTGATTCCTCTTCATCCACTCCTTTCTCTACTGATCACCTCCCATTCTCTTCCTTTCTTTATTTCTTTCTCTACCTTTTCCACGTACCTCATCTTCTCCTCCTGTCGTTTCACATCCAGTAATTTCTCGTGTTCCCTTTTTCTTTTATTATACTTCTTTCTGTCTATCTCTCATATTCTCCAATTCTTTAACGATAACTTCATACGCTCTTTACTCTCTACACATTCCACATCCCACCATCCTCTTTTCCCCCTTCTTTCTTCCTCACTTGGCCTAATTTCTTCCACTATCTTCTCCACCCTTCCCCTCATCTTACACAACATCTCATCCACGCCTCCCCCATCTTCAATCAAAAAATTATCTTCTTCCATTCTTTCCGTATATTCTCTTAGCTTATTAACTTCCCATTTGCCCATCTTTGCTTTTTTCCCTGTCGCTCCCTCCTTCTTCCTTCCCTCTCTTCTCCAATTCTCGCATTTCAACGTTGCAATGGCCGGGAAGTGTTCTGACCCTATTTCCTTCCCTACTTCCATTTCTTCAAACAGCCTCATTATCCTTTCCTCGGCCAAAATGTAGTCAATCACTGTTTCCCCTTTTCCTGCAAACGTAATCTCGCCTTCCTCATCCCCTTCCGAGTTACCATTAAAAATGAACCATCTATTTCTCCTAGGAATTCCAACAGAGTCCTACCCTCCTGGTCCACCTGTTTGTGTTTCGAGTTTCTCCTGAAAGTCTCACTCTCTTCATCCCATTTTTCCCCTCCCAGTTCCCCTATCCAAGCATTCAGATCACCTCCTATGAACACCAATTCATCATCCTTTTTAGCCACCCATTTCCTAATGACACTCCAACCTTCTTCTTCTCCCCTTCTCCTGTAAATGCAAACTATCCTCACCTTTCTTCTTCCTATCTTCACCATTCTCGTCATTACGCCATCTGTTTCCTCAAACCCCATTTCTATTCTCTTTGTTCCACCAATTCATTCCTTACTCCTGACACCATACCCCCTTTCTTTCTTCCCTTTACCTTCTCTTTCTTCGCCTCTTGCATCTGCCACATATATCCCTTGGGTAACTTCCTCTTCACCCTCCTCCAATCCTTATCTCCTACCCAGGTTTCACTCAACATCACTACATCCCATTTCTTCACCTCTTCTAAGAATCCTTTATCTTTATTCATTAGCCCTGATACGTTCCAAAACACTATTCTCACTTCTTCCTTCCTTCCTTTCTCCCTTCTTTCGTCTTTACGTGTCCTCCCTACTTTTGTCAAAACCCCGTCGCTCCGCCTACTTCTCCTTCTTTCCTTTCACCCTCTACTGTTTCCATTACCTCCTCGCTTCTATCCCTAGTCTCCGCTTCTTCCCCTCGTCGCCATGGACCCTCCCTATACACTTCACTCAATTTTCGTTTCTCATCATCCCATATCCACACATTCCCATTTATCCACATTCTGTCTTTCCCTATCCATACCATGTTCCCTTCCACTCTTTCACTACATGCTCTCTGTTTCATCATCCACTTTCTTCTTCTTTCATTCCACGTCATATCCTCCTCTATCCTTCCTTCCCTCCCCTTTAAAGCTTTCTTTTTTCTCAAGATATCAACTTTTTCTTCCTCAAATCTCACTTTCACTATATATATACGCGATTTACCTCCATTCTTCCTTCCCACTCCATTTACCTCTTCCACGTGCACTTTCGCATTTTCGACTTTCGACACGGTATCGGAGTCCACACAACCCCTTCACTACACTGATCTCCTTTACCACCTTTCGCATCAATGAAACCTCCACGATCGTCGCCAAAACCAAAAAAGATAGCACAGAACAAAAACGCGTACTTTACCATTCGGTAATTTGAGAAAGATCATAATATAAAAAATAAAATAAGCATTGTTGATTCTAGAAGAAGGTAATTAAATGTAGAATTCTTGAAAGATGTATTTATAATGTCAAAAAATAATACTTTCTCAGTATAAGAAATTTGTTAAGGCTACATATTTCTTTATTAATTTCAATTAAATTACGTGGAACGCATATTATCATTTAAGCATTCCCTGGCGGACTGAACGAACGGAACGGATACGCTACAGCGTATCCTTATAGTATCCACATCGTATCCTCTCCATATCATGCAAGAAAAACTCATTAAAAAAGAAAGATTGATATTTCACTTGTTGAAATTCGGATTCTACGTGAAATTTTGAGTTTAAAGGTCACAGAGTAATCGCAATAGTTTTTCTTGCAACATTAAAAACTTTTAAGAAATATAATACTTATCGATGACGTGCGCTGCAGGCGATTTCAAACGCATCGTCGTTCAGTAGCTGTTAATAGGCGTTATCCGTTATTATCCGTTATTCGTTATCCGAATTTCAACAAGTGAAATGTTCATCTTCCTTTTTTAATGAGTTTTTCTTGCATGATACATATAAAAACGCCAACGGCCATACCACGCTGAAAAACCCAGTTCTCGTCAGATCACTGAAGTTAAGCAGCGTTGGACGCGGTTAGTACTTGGATGGGTGACCATTCAAGAATACTGACATTAGTGCTGTTGGCACATCGTGGGTGTGGTGAGCCCACACTTGTAGTTATTTATAACTACAAGAAAACCCTAGAAACACTACCCGAATCGGGTAGTGTCACGCCTACCCTGAAAGGGAAATGGTTTAATGGTATATATATATATATATATATATATATATATATACGGAGAGGATACGATGTAGATACTGCGAGGATACGCTGTAGCGTATCCGCTCCGTTCGTTCGGTCCGCCAGGGTTTTCATGTAAAAAGCATAACTTTTAATTTTTGAAAAGGAAAATGTTGAAAATATAAACTTAAAAAAGTCAAATTGTGTAACAAAATTGCACAAGAAGACTTAAAAAGTATACATATTTCCAAAAATCAGTTTTTTCAAAACCATATACTCAAGAAAGTTAATTGGTGTATCATATGGTATAATCAGAATAATTTCTTTAACATTTTTATTTAGATGAAATTTTTAAGTTTTGTCAAAGGCAATAATATCATTTACTTTTTTCTATATTTATTGACATAAGATTTCGAAAGTATATAACAGATAGCTGTTTTATCGACAGGAAATTATAATATTTCCGCGACAAATTTAAATTTGTTTAATTTAATATAAATTAAGGGAACGATTTTTTTTGTGCGAAATTTAGATGTTTGGCAATCGCAAGTGGCGGGTCGACTTGTCCTGATAGGAACAATATAAATTTATTGAAAGAAAACCTGTATATAGAGACTTCTTTGTTAGAAGTCAAAATGGAAATTACAAAAGGACTGATTATAGCATCTTGGAATTTTGTGATCTACTTGGGAATGTGTATATTATATTATTGTTAATCAACTAGCCTACTTAAAACCTGAACAGGAAGTGACCAGTGGGAAAGCTACGGGTTTAGGAATTTAAATTAGTTTGGGTTTCCAATTTCGCGAATCATTGATTGAAAACTAAAGTTTCATTGTGTAAATGTATTCGAGTGACGAACCTTTGAGTCAAAATAACCCATTTAGAGGCGCCTTGTCGGCGGAAGCGGACTTGTTAGATTTATAAATCTTAAATTCCTGTACGTGCTCGGTACCAAGATTTCTTATCCGTGCCGGTTAACGCAGCCGTCAACGCGGCCATCATCGATGTCTTTATGCGTCAACGGGTGACTCGCGAGGGAGGGTTCGCGTTGGGCGGGCATTTCACTAGAAAAAAGGATTAGAAAAAAACTCATTGGTCGCTTTCCTCGAAAGGTGGAAGTAAATGTAGAAAATGTACACAGAGAAGGGGATCCTGGGCCACTGTACTGAACCCATCGATCTCAGATCGACGATTTGGAGAAGTCAGAAAGATCCTTCCTTCGGTCGCGATTGGTTGTAACTTTGTTTTGCTCATGTAAATTAAAGCATTTGAACTTATAATCATTTTGATTCGAAGGATCTGACTATGTAATTTCACATCTGATACTTTTATCCATTAAATGAGAATTTAACTTTAACCTTTGTAGTTTAATTTATTTTTCCCAAATTTTCGATTCAATTAAAATTGCATTTAAATGGAATTAGCATTTATTTATATAAATTACGCCACAGAGGAGTTGAGCTTCCAACCTCTTCATGCGACATGACTAGCGAGAAGAAATCAACGTTGGCGGTAGCAGAGTTCATCGAAATAAACTAAAAATTAAAAATTCAAACTTTGGCGCGCTTTGGAAGAAGGGCGTGTCACAAGCAACCGTAATACAGCACCTCTAGCGTCAATCCACTGAACTTGAATGTTTCTGATTCACTTTAATCGGTAAAATGAATTTCTGACAAATAAAGATGTGAAACGAACTGACCTGGCCTCTAGTAGCTCTAAAACTCAAAATGGCTCAAAGAAGGGGTGTCCAGAGACCTTGAAACCCTTGAAGACCTGGATTTCTCCTTTAATTTTTCTAAACCTTGAAAACCTGGAAATCATCTTACATTTTTCACGAGAACCTTGAAGTTGAATTTATTTTGCTTTTAAGACAGTCATTTTATTGAAATGTGAAGAATAATTACAAACTTTTAGTCTATGATGAAAGAAACATCTCGTTCAGAAGAAATCTTGCTACTGAAAAGTTTTTTATTCATCAAGATATAATTTATCTTTTGTTCATTACATAATAAATAAAGAGGTTTCAGGCACTTTTTCTAGACTGTTGATAATTATTTTATAGATTACAATGAACTGACTTTAATATTGTGATTCATTCTATAAGTTTTTAATTTCTTCTCTGCTAATATAGAATGTTAAGGTATACATATTTTTGTGATATTCAACTTACAAATTACTAACATTATTAGTTGAAAATTTCAATGTTAATTCAGTATCAGAATTAGAATGAGTCATGGCCATACAACGGATTTTTCGAAGGGGAAGATTTAAAATTATTTTACAAAGATTTGAAATAATTCAATGATTTAAACGAATACAAAATATTTTGAAAACAAAGATTTAAGAAAGGTCTCACAAATATTTAAAGAGATTTCATAAAGATTTCAAAAATTTCCCAAATATTTCGAAAATTTCATAAAGATTTCAATAATTTCAAATATTTGAAAAAGGCGTATACACCAGGTGATTTCCAAATTTTTCAGAAGATTTCACAAAGATTTTTAATATTTCAAAAAATTTCAAAAGATATCAAGAATTTAAAAGATTTTAACAAAGATACAGTACACCAGGTTTCAAAGACTTCAAAATATTTTGAACCATTTCCAAATTTTTTAAGAGATTTCAAAAGATAGCACAAAGATTTAAAAAGATTTCAATGATTTCAAACGAATACAAAAGATTTCATAAAGATTTTACCAGTATTCTAAAGAATTCATGATGATTTCAAAATATTTAAAGAATTTCAAAGATTTCAACAAGAGACACCAGATTGCAAAGATTTCAAAATATTTCAATGATTTCAAACGAATAGAAAAGATTTCAGAACGATTTCACAAATATTCTAAAGAATTCATGAGGGTTTCATGATTAAAAGATTAAAAGAATTTCGAAGATTTCAACAAGGGAAACCAGATTTCGAAGATTTCAAAATTTTTTAGAAGATTTCAAAAGATTTCACAAAGATTTTTAATATTTCAATGATTTCAAACGAATAAAAAAGATTTCAGAAAGGTTTCACAAATATTCCAAAGAATTCATGAGGATTTCAAAAGATTTAAAGAATTTCAAAGATATCAACAAGGGACACCAGATTTCAAAGATTTCCAATTTCTTTAGAAGATTTCACAAAGCTGTTTAATATTTTAATTATTTCAAACAAATACAAAGATCAGGGAGTTGACTCCTGACGACTCTCTGTTCGTCGGCTGCTGGGCCGCCTTGTGCCTCTTCAAAGGCTTAGCCACCTCCGGTGGGGTGCCCTCTGAGCCCCTACCTCTCTTCTGGGCCTCAATGTCGGATGTCGGCCATGTAGCCGCCGACATTCCAGCCGCCGCAGCTGCTTTGATAGCCTGCTGCGCTTGCCTCCTCAGGCTTCTTTTCTGGGAACCGTTGATGCGTCTTCTCTTATTGGGGGACGTATTGGCCTCTCCCAATACCATAGCCTCGTTCACGGGGACTGTCAATCCCTCAGCTCCCGAGAGAGCTGGCGGCGCAGCCGTCACCTGAATTTGGCTTGTCGGAGGGACAGATGGGGAGGAAAGGGTTACGTTAGACCCGTTAAGGCCAAACCCCTTCACCCCTACGCCACCTCCCTTCCTCCTCCTTTTCCATTTTCTGTATTTTGCGTGTTCATTTTAGTCCCACGAGAAGCTAGGGAAATAAAGATCCGCCCCTGCAGAGCCCCGCATGCAGGGGTAAGACTACTTACTCGGGGAGGTCGTTCGGTGTCCCCGAGAGGCCGTTAGGACACCTTCGTAATCCCTAGGTGCCAAAGTGCCATGAGCACGATCACTCTACACCCATGGCTTAGGGGGGGTGGTCACATTGAGTGAGGCACTCAATGTTCAAATATCCGCTTGCAGACCACCATAACAAGCGGAGGGCTGTTTCTTGGTCGCTATGCGGGCCGCAGGTCATTCCTGTCCCGATTACAGAACTGTAAATCGGTCCGGGAGGGGCCTCGACCCAGGGATCCAGAAGGCCCGTGGTAGCTAGCCTCTTTCACCCTTCTACCAAACCGTAATCACACATGCCAGGAGAGCACGTTTATAGGGATCCTTTTTCCTTTCACCCAGGAGAGCCCGTGTATAGGGGTCCTTTCATTCATATCCATACGCATGCAGGTCGAGTCATGCAAACCCGCAGTAATACCTACATGGAACATTTTTTTTAGATTCGCATTTTTCACATAAATCTAATTTCTTTTCACGGTTTAACGACTGAATTATAATAATTAAATACCAAATATTGCTTCACGAATTAATGCGTAACGAATTTCTCATTCAAACACTTGTTTTTTATCTTCAAAAGTCGTCTTGATTTTTTTTCTGCAGTAATACCCAAACTTACTCTATTGTACTTCATTACAGTAAGTTTCTTTAAAAAATGTATGTCGCTTTCAGTTTTTTTTTAGGTTTGAAACTCTAAACTATTTGCCATTTCGTTTTTATATGTAATATTTATTAATATCTATGAATTGATCCCAAAACATAGAAAAGCGTCTATTGATTATCATTTAAGTTAATAAGTGAATTTTTTAAAGCATTTTTTTCAATATCTTTTAGATTGTTGCTTCCTCGTAGAGTAGGTTTGTAGCCGTGGAAACTTCAAATATGTTTCAAATGATTTAAGTATAAACGTTTCTCAGTTTATACATGTCTAATATAACGTTCCGAGCAATCGTCCGGATATGTGTGTGCGTGTGTGTTTGAAGACGAATTGCCCGACTATTCAAAACCATTCGGAAAAATAGCTATTTCAACTTGTGAATTAATTTAATATAGAGGTATATTGATGCGCAAAGAGTGGTACCAAATGCACAGAATCAAAGATTTGTTACAATAATTCTAGTTGTGTCAAACAGATACTAATTCCTATACCAAATTTAAAAAGAGGTTAAAAAACACCGCAGAGTCCCACTGAGAGCAACTGCCATCTAAATATGACACCGGCTTCCAGTAGAACCGCGGCAAATCACACCTATGGCCACGTCTCACAACCGTAAGATGGGTGGTCACAGGGCACGATGAAATCACAACGGCAGGCTGCGAAACCCTCGTGTATCTTGAGGACACGAAGCGACCCAAGGATGACAGCTTCCTGCATCCATCTCGCAAGTGCCTTGGCATATTTTTGGCACGCGGGTAGGGCTTTAAGGTTACGAACCAGTGATAGTCTCGCACCTCCGAGAGCACCTATCACAAGGACAATTACTTGTACTGAATATTTTGGGTACAATCGTTGCAGCTGTCTTTCAAGGTATTGATACCTCTCCTCCTTTTCTTTCTCCTTGGCAGTGATGTTGTATTCGGACGGAGAACGATGTCAGGCCTCGAGTGTGCAACGGAGACTGCTGTACGAAAATCGCAGTTCCAGAAAATTTGGCACTTCTCGTTTTGGACAATTGACTCTATCTCATTATGTCTATTGATATAGGTCGTTCCTGCGTGGGTCGGAAACCCCGATAATATATGTTCTAGGTACTCAGCGTGTGCGTGACACGCTCTGCACCTATCACTGGGAACTTCTTAACATAAAATGCGGTCACGGTATGCTAAGATGGAAATGACACCGTCCTGGCATGCGAAAATAAAACCCTCTGTACCTGAATTACGCCCTGATGATTTGAGGAAAGCAAAAGTTTGCTCTTTCGACAAGGACTGTTTTTCTACATTTCTGTTAAACTTTCCGTGCATTTTCTTGCCGAGTAGCTGTTGGTGAAAATTTTCAACTTCTTATTTCTTCACTTCGGCTTTTAGAAGTGAAGAATCTAGATAGAGTAATGCACTTTCCTCACTTCTGATATTAAAATTCAGGCCAAGGGTCTCGGCCGCTTGCTCCGCGGCTTTGTAAAGGAACGCTCCTTCGCCAATCATCTCGTGGTTCCTGACCAATTTTAGGAGAGGATCTCTGTCATTCGCAACGATGTAAGCTGTACTTAGAACAATTCGATTATGAAGACACTGGAGATTCAAAAGTCCGCGTCCGCCTTGACGGTGTGAAATGTATAATCGCGAAACTGATAAATTGATTTAAAAAAATATAAATATAAATATAATATATAATAATATGATATAAATATAAATTGATTTTAGCTTTTATGCATATGCATGATCTTACGTGTGGTGATATCAAGGGCCTTAAGCTCGTTCATCGTCCATTGAACCACCCCGAACGAGTAGAGTAGAACCGGGACGGCAAGCATGTTTGTCGCAGATACCTTTTTCAACGCCGACAGATTGGAAGATCAAATCTGTCGAAGAAGATGCTTGTATCTGAGTAGCTTTAAAAGAGCAGCACTGAAACGGCACGGGACAGTGCCGCTTGAGTGTCGCTCAATCGGCAGGGAAGTAAGCTTAGCACTTCACATGTCGGCACAGCCGATCACAAATGCACGCATCGCAATCACAAAAGTGAGGTTACATTACCTCCGAGATACTAAAAAGTTTCTAAGTCCGAAACTGTACGATAAACGAAGATACAACAGTCGCAGGTTTAAGCTTGAAAGGCGCGCGCAGAGATACAATATTCTGGCGTTTTCGTGCTCTGCATCTATATTTAAAAGCTCCTTAAATTCGGGATTTATCTATATTTATACTTTTAGCGTTTACCCAATCGGAATGCTGACGTCACTCAATTTTAGTGCCGAATAACCAATCATACATGAGGTCACTTTGCTCCTCCTACTGGTATTAGGCAATTAAAGTGAGTGACAGTTCAAGGATTTGGTTCCAAAGGTCGATTTGCGACAGGCTGCACGTCAATCACTTAGAGTGACGGTTTCCTGTTTGAAAGTCCAAGGGTCGCTTTTTTATGGCGTCTGGCTGGCGCCATGACCTATTAACGATACTAAAAATAGCTCAACGTCTCGAGTTTCTAACAAATTTAAAAAATTAAAAAATCGGCCCTTTTCAGGGCCCACAAAAAATCCCCCCATGAGACGTTGGAAAAGAGGTAGGGGTTTGACCAACATTATTTTTGTGACCAGTCAAAGGGGTGCCTTCCCGGTCAAACCCCTACCCATTTTCCAACGTCTCGTGGGGGCGAAAAGGCACCCTTTTGCGAGTCCTTTCGACTGGTCACAAAAATAATGTTGGTCAAATCCCTACCCGTTTCCAACGTCTCATGGGGGCGGGAAGTTACCCCTTTTACTGGTCACAAAAATAATGTTGGTCAAACCCCTACCCCTTTCCAACGTCTCGTGGGGGCGGGAAGGCGCCCTTTTCATTAGTCACAAAAATTATGTTGATCAAATACCTACCCCTTTCGAACGTCTCGTGGGGGCGAGAAGGCACCGCTTTGACTAGTCACAAAAATAATGTTGGTCAAACCACGAGACGTTGGAAAAGGGGTAGGGGTTTGACCAACATTATTTTTGTGACCAGTCAAAAGGGTGCCTTCCCGCCTCCACGAGACGTTGGAAAAGGGGTAGGGGTGTGACCAACATTATTTCTGTGACCATTCAAAGGAGTGCCTTCCCGCCCCCACGAAACGTTGGAAAAGGGGTAGGGGTGTAACCAAAATTATCTTTGTGACCAGTCAAAGGGGTGCCTTCCCGCCCCCACGAGACTTTGGAAAAGAAGTAGGGGTTTGACCAACATTATTTTTGTGACGAATCAAGATCGATACATATCTCGATTGCCATCAGTAGCCAATATGGCGTTCTCCCGGCGCAAGTGACAGGTGATTTGCGTGAAGCACTCCTTTTTTTTGTCGACATAACACCTTATGCCGGCATAAAAGAATATGCAAATATATTTTGATTCATTGAAAAACGAATAAATTTTAATTATGTACCGTTTTTCTGGCCGTACGGAAGTCTAAAAGCACCTAAACGATGAGGTAAATACGATCATTCCCATATCGTGACAGACCCATATTTGACACATCCTACTGAGAAAAATAATAATAATTTTTAACTTTTGCCTCATCAAATCCCTTCATTTATAGTTTAATTTAATATTCCAATAGTTTGTTGTCGAAAAAAAATTTTTTCCAGCCGAAACAAGGGTGACGCCCCTATTCTGCAATTGCACCCCGAAATCTTTCCGGTCTGAAACATCAACTCCGGAAACAGTCCGATTCTATCCGAAATTAATCAGCAGGTTTTAGTTGTCATTCGGTGAAATTAAAGTGAGAACGGAAAATCGTCTGCTTTAATCCGAAATTCTTCCAGTCAAAAACATGTACTCCGGAAGCAGTCCGATTCTATCCGAAATTAATCCGCAGGTTCAAGTTATCATTCGGTGAAATTAAAGTGAAAACGGAAAATCGTCTGATTAAATCCGAAGTCTGTCCGGTCTAAGACATCAACTCCGAAAATAGTCCGATTCTATCCGAGATTAATTCGCAGGTTTTAGTTTTCATTCGGTGAAATTAAAGTGAAAACGGAAAATCGTTCGATTAAATCCGAAATCTGTCTGGTCTAAAACATGAACTCCGGAAATAGTCCGATTCTATCCGAAATTAATCAGCAGGTTTTAGTTGTCATTCGGTGAAATTAAAGTGAGAACGGAAAATCGTCTCCTTTAATCCGAAATTCTTCCGGTCAAAAACATGTACTCCGGAAGCAGTCCGATTCTATCCTAAATTAATCCGCAGGTTCAAGTTGTCATTCGGTGAAATTAAAGTGAAAACGGAAAATCGTCTGATTAAATCCGAAATCTGTCCGGTCTAAGACATCAACTCCGAAAATAGTCCGATTCTATCCAAGATTAATCCGCAGGTTTTAGTTGTCATTCGGTGAAATTAAAGTGAAAACGGAAAATCGTTCGATTGAATCCGAAATCTGTCTGGTCAAAAACATCAACTCCGGAAATAGTCCGATTATATCCGAAATTAATCCGCAGGTTTTAGTAGTCATTCGGTGAAATTAAAGTGAAAACGGAAAATCGTCCGCTCAAATCCGATATTCGTCCGGCCCAAAACATCGACTCCGGAAACAGTCCGATTCTATCCAAAATTTATCCGTAGGTTTAAGTTGTAATTAGCTGAAATTCAAGTGAAAACGGAAAATCGTCCGATTAAATACAAAATCTGTCCGGTCTAAAACATCAACTATGAAAATAGTCCGATTCTATTCAAACTTAATCCGCCGGTTTAAGTTGAAATTTGGTGAAATTCAAGTGAAAACGGAAAATCGTTCGATTAAATCCGAAATATGTCCGGTCTAAAACATCAACTCCGCAGGTTTTAGTAGTCATACGGTGAAATTAAAGTGAAAACGGAAAATCGTCCGCTTAAATCCAATATTCGTCCGGTCCAAAACATCGACTCCGGAAACAGTCCGATTCTATTCAAAATTAATCCGCTGGTTTAAGTTGTAATTTCGTGAAATGCAAGTGAAATCGGAAAATCGTCCGCTTAAATCTGAAATTCATCCGGTCAAAAACATTGACTCTGGAAGCCGTCCGATTCTATCAAAAATGTATCCGCAGGTTTAAGTTGTAATTTGGTGAAATTCAAGTGAAAACGGAAAATACTACTGCATAGTAGGGCGTATCGAAAAAATTAAATATTTTGCTTTCGTTTTTGGGTAGGGCATCAGAAAAACCCCACAAAAGCGATAATGAAACTTCGAAAACAAACAAAAATAATGAGAATTTCGATAAAGACGAGAATAGTAACACGGAAAATTATGAGGAAACTAATGAGCTTTTGAACAAGGATGAGAATAATTATATGGTTCCGATAGAAAATGAATCTGTTCATGAAAGTGAATCTGCTGCTCTCTTGGAAAGAAGTTGATGGGAATGATGATGGATTTGATGACGATGTGGAAGAAGAATCAGTGGATGCGAGTGATAATAATTATTGATTCAAATAGTTTTTGTTTTACTGTTCTCTAAACGGTATGCTATTATTGTACGTAATATTTAAATATTCAACATTGAGACGGTCCGTTCTATCCTCATAATTAGAATTAAATTACGAAGCTGCGGGTGAATATTTATATTGATACGCCTTTGACTCATAAGTGGACAAGCAGGTGGAACGAAGGAATGATTCACTAAATCATTCGATCATACGATCGATCGCGCGCGCCATGGGTTAATAAGTAGGGATAGCGTGGTACCAATGCACTTTATATATCCATCCCGGTATCGGTACCGATGGGCTTCTTACTCGATCCCCTACGAGGAAGAAGCTTCTCTTTGTCTCAATGATCTACCTGTCATTGAAGACAGAAACTTGAATCATATAAAGCATCATTCAAAGGATGCAACTAGTCGGGATTCTCCTTCAACAAATTCTAAGAACACTTCTAGGATACTATCCTAATTCTGCTTGAATTAGAATAGTAGAAGTGAGTTTGTGGAAACTTATTTTTATTTTTTTATATAAAGTAGTTTATGCATGATTGTAACGACATTGCACTCCATGTTTTTGTGGAGACCTCGTTGTGCATGTTTGCATTTAGTGTGGAGAATCTAATAAATGATAAGGTAGTGCGTGCAACATTTATTGTAACGACATTGCACTATATCTAACGATAAAGACCTCGTTGTGCATGGTTGCACCAGCTACCGAAATTTGAATGGGCAGTTATTTTGTTTTAATTTTTCAAGAAGAATAGAGCCAGAATGGAATTCGTAACGACATTGCACTTTATCTAACAATAAAGACCTCGTTGTGCGAACAAAATTTTGGTATCTCAGTCTCTAAAAGAAGGAAAGAAAGGAGAATCCAATTCATAATAAAATCATTAATTCTAAAATTAAATTCAAATCACGAAAATACGCATTCATCTCTCCCTTGAGTGAATCTACAATCCGTCACTTTTATCGTCAATTAACGATTTAAATTTTAGTGGGAATTTTTATCGTAAGAATCAGTCTTACTCAATTTTTGTTTATTTAATCATCAAGTTTGGTTATAAAATGTTTAGGGCTAGTTTTAATATCCTATCAGTAATGGAATCGACTTATATCGTTGGTTGCAATTTACTGGACAGGAAAAAATTAACGCAAATTGAACGAATGTCTCTATGAAAATTAATATCATTGAGATAAGTTTAAAATGCAACATTACTACTGTTACTAAAAATTAGTATAATTTTTAGTAAAATTAAGATCTCTAACTAAAATCAGCCAACTGCAGTTATAATTGAATTGAGCATATTGATAAACTCAAAATCGACCCCGGTTAGATAGATTGATAATGTTACAACAAACTTCGTTCCAAAGTGTTCTAATTTTTTTCCTCAAAGTGCAGTAAAAATGTAATCAAAAATGACTTCTCGTACAACTTTTTAACATCCTGTTTTCGCTCATTTATAATTAAATACTCTATAAGTGTATCGAATTTCATTTTTTTAGTTCAGTTTGCTATACCGGATAAGATTAGGGTGTATTGCGTTCGAATAACTAGAACTAGACAAATATCGGGCAAAGACGGATAAGATCTAAATTATTCGCATTCGTCAGAAAGGACAAATTTCGGATTTAACCGGATGAGATCCGGATTAATCGCATTCCTAGAAATCGTACAATTTCGGACTTAACCGGATTAATCGCATCCGCCAGACCGTACAAAACATGGACATGGCCGAACACGACCGGGCAAAAATCGGACTAATCGCATCCGCCAGACCATATAATACACGGTCATGACCGGACACAATCCGGATTCATCACATCCGACAAGCCATACAAAACACGGACATGACCGGACATAATCCGGATTCATCACATCCGACAAACCGTACAAAACACGGACATGACCGGACACAATCCGGATTCATCACATCCGACAAACCGTACAAAACACGGACATGACCGGACACAATCCGGATCGATCGCGTCACTCAGACCGTACAAAACACGGACTCGACCAGACACAATCCGGATTTATCGGTCGTTTCTCACAAGCGCTAAACATTTTCTTGGTTAGTATATAAGGACCGTTTCGACCGATATACTCAGCGTGCGATATTCTGCATTAGTGAAGTGCGTTATATATGTAGTAGTGTTAAGTTAAGCTATAGAAGTAGGTTTGTGTGCGTCAAATAAATGAAGAATGCATTTATCCTGTGTAAACTGCTTATATAACCTTGTTATATAACATTTAGGCGATCCGTCAGACCGCATAATGAACGGAAATGATCGGATACAATCCGGATTGATCGAATCTGTCAGAACGTACAACTTTCGGATTCTACCGGACAATATACAGATTTATTATTTTTTTCGTTCTACTTTATCCGGAAAATTTTTAAATACACCGGGATAGAATCCGGATGACGTCCCGGACACAATCCGGATTGATAGCATCCGTCAGACCGTGCAAAATACGGGCTCAACCGGATCTAACCCGGACTGATCGAATCCATCAGACCGTACAACTTTCGGATTCCACCGGATGATATTCGGATTAATTTCCGTGCTCCTTCGACCGGACAAATTTCGGACAAATTCCGCATTCGGAAATTTGTCCGAAATTGTCCGGGACGTGATCCGGTTTTTGTCCTCCGGATTCTATCCGGTCGTGTCCGAAATTTGTCCGGTCGAAGTCCGGAAAATTATAACGGAAGGGACAAATGGTCAGGGGAAGAGAGGAGAGGTCAAGGAAAAACCGGACTGGCGGAAAAAGGGAGAATGGGAATTGGATGAACGCAGAAAAAGGAAAAACTGTGTCCTGGTAAAGGGGTTGAGTGCGAAAAGGGGAAAAAGAGCGGCAAGGGAGATGGAAAATACGATAAGGGGACTTACCGGAGTGATTATTACCATTGAACAGATGAGAGTGATAGGAAGTGGGACATTGCTTAAATTAGCCTCTTGGAGTGAGAAGAGGAGTCTGATGGCAAACAAACACTACCTTCGGGGTACGTTCGTTAGAATTGAAGACGATTTTACGCCAAGAGAAAAGAAAGTGCTTGAGTGGATTGGGAGTGAAGTGAAGAGTGCACGGAAGAGAGGGTTAGCAGCGGACAGCAGTTACATGAGTTGGACTATTGGAAACAGTGAATTTTTCTGAAACGAGCGAGAGAGTATAATTGAGACTAGGACATTTCGGAGAGACACAAACTAAACCAATCAGAGTATTCTCATGGAACATCGCGGGTAGCAGCAACATCTTGCAGACTTGGGAATTTTGGAGCAACTGCGATTTGGTGATTCTTCAGGAAACCTGGCTGGAGGAAAAATCTTTTAAGAACTTTAAGAACAAATTAGATCCAGATTTTATGTGGTGTGATAAGGCAGCTTCGAGAGAGAAGAAAAAAGGTAGGGCGAAGGGGGGACATTTGATTGGAGTAAGAAAAACATGAGCAGGGTTGCCACAGACCTTGAAATCCTTGAAATCCTTGAAAAGTCAGGAAACAAAAAAATGGTCAGGGAAATCAGTTAAATGTCAGTGAATTTGGAAAATGGGTCAGGGAATTTTTTTAAAAATCTGAGTTAATTTTATCTTTGCTGAAGAATTTGTGTATATAATTATCTAAACCAACTTTTTGGAGCGAGATCCCAAGTTGTTTCTCCTATCTTGTGTTCGACCGTTGATATAATTCAAAATTTGAAAGTTTAAAAACTTATCTTTCTTCGGTCTTACGGTCCAATCAATAAAAAACATAAGAAACGATTACAGTTGTTGAAAAATCGTTTTATTGTCTACGTTTCGGCTCTCACTGCGGGCCTTCATCAGGAAAGTTTCCATTTCTGTCGTAAAAAAATTTACGTAGTGTCAAAAAGATACATTTTTAGTCAATCATGTTATGCATAAAAAGGTTCCATAAGGTGAAGATTTAACTCTCATGTCGAAATTTTATAGTAATTGTCAAAATTATGAGCCTCAACAAAAAAAAAAAAAAAAATTTCTCTCTTGAGAGGCTCCAAATCAATTAGATTACATTTTTAATAGAAAAAAGGTTCCAAATAATAATTAGGACGGTGACAAAACAGACATTGAACTAACATTAAAAATGTAATGTAATTGGTTTGGAGCCTCTCAAAAGAGAAATTTTTTTTTTTGTTTTGTTGAGGCTCATAATTTTGACAATTACTATAAAATTTCGACATGAGAGTTAAATCTTCACCTTATGGAACCTTTTTATGCATAACATGATTGACTAAAAATGTATCTTTTTGACACTACGTAATTTTTTTAACGATAGAAATGGAAACTTTCCTGATGAAGGCCCGCAGTGAGAGCCGAAACGTAGAAAATAAAACGATTTTTCAACAACTGTAATCGTTTCTTATGTTTTTTATTGATTGGTTTTATTTTTCATTTGATTTATGTATTTTGTGTTTTGTCAAAGCTCTTTTTGGGTTTAGAGTTTGCTGTAGGTACGTCGAAAAGTCAGGGATTGTTGAAAAAAGGTCAGGGAAAAGTCAGGGAAATTAAAAATGGAAAGTCTGTGGCAACCCTGATGAGGGGAAGGCTTGGAAGTGACTGAGTGGGGATATGGTCTGTGTATCGAATGTGCAGCTCTGAAAGCCAATGGTAATGTTGGGATGAAGGCTGTGAAAAAAGTGTTGGATCCTATGATAGAAGGGGAGCGAGGGAAGGGTGTCCTTTTGATCCTGGTAGGTGACTTGAATGCGAGGATAGGTGAAAAACAGGGGGATGATGAAATTGAAGAAATTCATGTTGACATAATTGATACACATGTAGCTAGTAATAGAAAATCTGAAGATAAACTAGTCAATCAGGAAGGGATAAAGATTCTGGATTTTTGTGAAGAACACGGGCTTATAATTTTAAATGGTAGAATTAAAGGGGACAGGATGGGTAATTGGACGCATATCTGCGAAGACGGAGGGTCGGTCCTCGATTACGTAATTTATTTAGAGACTGAAGAGAATTGTCCAATAGTTGAAATGAAAGTAGAAAGATGAATCGAATCGGACCATCTTCCAGTAACATTCAACTTAGAGGCGGGGGAAGGCAACAGAGAGGCAGGGGAATACGAAAATCAAAATGAATTCGAAGCAGAAAAGCTCGTCTGGGACCGAAGGAAAGAAAATGAATTCAGGAATGAAATGGGTAAGTTGTGGGAAGAAGAAGTTAGGAGGGAAGGGTGGCAGAAAAGGTGGGATAGATTCAAAAAATGTGTATGGGAGGCAGCAAAGAGAGTAGGAATGATCAGGAAGGTAGGGAAAAAAACGAGATTAAAAAAGGGGGGGAGGAGAAAATGGTTCGATGAGGAGTGTGCAATTCAACGGAAAAAGTTTTGGCTTGTCTAAAAAAATATTTGAAAAATAAAAGACAGTTTGATAATATGAATTTGAAGAAAGAAAAGAAGAAACTGAGAAATCTGTACAGGGCAAAAATCGAGGGACAAAAAGAAAAAGATTGGGAGGAAGTAGAAGAAAGTAGGACCATGGGAGATTTTTGGATTCCAAATGGTAAGTTTAGAAGTCAAAAACAGCGTAAGGGGCAAGGGATAGGGAAGGATCGATGGAAAAACCATTTTGAAAATTTACTGGGAGTAGATAACACTTTGGAAAACACGGAAATAAACGACACCGATCTGGATAACACCATACGAAGGGAGGGAGGGCCTTGTAACGAACGGTTCACACATGGAGATGAAAATGCGGGGAGGTCTGAAGAAGATAAGCTAAATAAAGACATAACGATGAAAGAGCTGGTTAAAATTCTTAAGAAAATGAAAAGAGGAAAAGCTCCAGGGGAAGATGGGATACCGGTAGAATTTATGAGAGAATTACCAAAGACTTGGGGGGAAGAAATTCTGCAAATATTGAATGGCTTTTGGAGTAACGGTGAAATTTCGAAAGGCTGGGAAAAAGCAGTCATTTATTCAATATTCAAAAGGAGGACAGGAAGACGATACGGGGAACTACAGAGGAATATCTTTATTAGGCTCGGGGTACAAAATCTTGGCTTCAATTATGGACAAAAGAATAAGGGATTGGCTAGAGGAAAAGGATCTCTACAAAGAATCTCAAGCAGGCTTTAGGAAGAAAAGATCGACAAGAGATCATATCTTTGTATTAAACTCCTTGATAAATAACAAGTTGAAAGAAAAAAGAGGAAAACTATACGTAGCGTTTATCGACTTTAAAAAGGCGTTCGACATGGTCGACCGAGCAATTTTATTCAAAAAACTGGCTAAATTAGGTATCAAGGGAAAAATGCTGGAAATAATAAAAGCCATCTACAGGGAAACAGATAACCAGGTGATCACAGAGGAGGGACTCACAGATACTTTCAAAACCAGTAGGGGAGTCAGACAGGGATGCCCTTTAAGTCCCAATCTATTCAACATTTTCATTGAGGATATGGACGAAATCTGGGAAAGCAAAAATGTTGGAGGATCGGTAATAGGGAAGAAAAAAATTTTGGCGTTGAAATTCGCTGACGATCTTGCGGTGGTGGCAGACTTCCCGGAGGACCTGCGAAGGATGCTACTACTGCTGGAAGGGTATGTAGCCAAAAATAATTTGGAAATCAATGCGGGCAAGTCAAAAATTATGATGTTCAGAAAAGGGGGAAGAAAGGGCAAAAACGAAAATTGGAAAATTTCTGGGGAAGTAATCGAAGTTGTGGATAATTATAAATATCTGGGTTTCTGGTTTTCAGCAGCAGGGAATAATTACAGCAAACACACGAAAGCAATGGCTGGTAAAATTCAAAAAGCGGCAAATGTAGCGTGGGGGGTCATGAGTAGAGCTTGAATAGGGGGATTAAAGAGGAGACTTTATCTAATGGATGTCCTAGCCAAGTCAGGAGGAATTCCAGATGCACTTGTGAGGGGTACTAGAAAATTACTGGAAAAGGAAAAACGGGAAGATGAGGTGAAAATAGAAGAATCTTCTTCCTGTACTCAGTATAAAAGTTGGAGGACAGCAGAGGGAGGGGAAAGTTACTGGAAGAACCGAAAGTTGAGCCTTCCAGATAAAATTCAGTGGACAAGACTCCGATGTGGGAACGTAGGAAAAGCGGGAAATAAAGGGTATAATAATGTAGACTGTAGATTCTGTGGAGAAGAAGACGAAGATATGGAGCACATGTGGGTATGCGAAAGGGCACGAGAGCAAATTGAAAAAAAAAGTGGGTAAATGAAGTCGATAACCGGCTGTTAAAAGATGGCAATAAACAAATCGTTGCCAATTTGTGCCAAATTTTGACAGAGGAACCGATCGTCGGTCTTTGCAGATATGCGAAAGAATTCGAATCGAAGGCCAAAGAATGCAAAGCTGTCGAATAAAAAATGGGAAGGGTTCATAGATTGTTCATTAGTTGACAGATTGTAAGTGGATTATAATTTTTAGAATCTAAGTTATAAAAATAATAATAAATAAATAAAACCCACAGAATTAATATAATGTCTTTTTGCTGAGATTATTTTTTATTTCTATACACAATACATTTTTATACATATTTTTATAATTTTACAATTTAATAATCAGAAGATTGTCGGTTTTCGAATGATAATTAATTATTTCTGAGCGTATGAATGATCTAAATCTATGCTTAATGTAGGACCTGCAGGACTGTTTAATTTGATATTAGTCATGCATTCTCGGAGAGCGGTTTTCTGTACATCAGTTGGCTTTGATTTTAATGTCTTGGCTTGATTTTTTTGTATAATTTTTTGGATTGAACGGAATGAGCGTTGCGGTTGAATTATTTTGTGTGGTGAATTTTTTGGTGGGGAATCAGTGTTGTTTTCTGTCTTCGCTGGAAATAATGATGGGACCTCGTTCACCGACACTTGAGTAATTATGCGCTCTACTTTTTTACAAATTAAGGCTTGGTCCTCCTGCGACTTATAAGATGCCATGTCGTACAAAGAATCCACCAAATTTTTTAGTTTTATTAATTTGTTTATTTCACTAACATGAGCTTTTTGTGACTGAATGAATGTTACAAGAGCACCACATTGCTCATCAAATTATGAAGAGGAAGATTTAACAGAAATTGATGTTCCACGTAAATTTGAAAGTTACATACAGGCATGCACGTGTTTACAAAAATTTCCATGGATCAGATACAGTCAAACCTCGTTTATCGGGACATATCGTTTCCCTTCCAACCACCGCTCCTTATGCATAAGCACTTGAAGTGGGGTAAGGTGAGAGCGTGGTGGGAGTGACGGGAATTAAAAAATTTTTTTTGATCATTTTCGATCAAACTTTCATTTTTTAAATTTAAAATTTTTAACGACATTGAAAAGGAAAATGTTGAAATCATGAAAAATGTTGACATTTCAAATAAACACATGTAAATAGGGTATCGCTTGTATCTCTATCTTCATTATCCATCATGAAAAACTAAATAAATTCGTAAATACTTTACAACCTATGTACACATGCACTTCTTGCATTGTACATAACCTGTCATAACCCGTAAATAACAACACAGCAAGATGTCATGGCAACCCGTCTTGAGGCTAGTGATGTGCATTTACCGTCATGCTCGAGCATGCTCGCTTTTGCTCGGTCATGACCGAGCACAAGTGAGCAGGACTGGTCATTCTCTAATTTCTTATAAATGGAATGTATGTTTGTAATAAAAATAGCTGCACTACATAGTTAAACCTGTTATTCTAATAATGACCACATTTCAGTATCTAGAAAGATGTAGAAAATTGAAAATATATAAAAAATGTACATCTGACTGTTAGTAGCAGACGACTATTGGGAGAAAATGGCTGAATTTAGCGGGCTATTTGAAATTCTATTCTATAAATATTAAGATTATTTTATTCAAATAAATTGAATTAGTATATTTTGTAATAAATTTAACACTTCTAACATTAATTACTTAATTTTAAATGACTGGAGTTTGAGATTGAAGTACTGCAATCATTTCTGGCAAGTACTTTAAGTAGTATGTATGTATTTTTTTATGTCATGTGTTTAGAAATAAGAATATGAATACATTTAATTTGTATTCATAGGCCAGTGGAGTTTTTTAAAATAAATTGCCGATCTAATCACGTTTTGCAAAATTGTATTTTATGTTCAACATATAAAAAAACAAGTATATCATTTTGTTGAAGACCTTCGGAATTTTTGTTAATTGAATCGATTTTTATGTCTAATTCCACTGGTCTATTAAATAATTTGGGAATGTTTTCAACAATAAAGGAAATTAATTGAAGGAACAAGTAAATGAAAAAGTGGTTTAATCCTTATACATTTTTTATTAGAGTTGTTAAACGTTCAGAATCTGACTAATGATAATAATTGTATATAATAATTATTATATTATAATATAATAATTGTATAAATATTAATTTTATACAATGAAGCATATTCCAAAATGTTTAATTTTATACAAGCTAATTTATTTCTATATCATTTTCAGATTGCACTTGAAAATTCATATTTCCTGCACTTAATTTATTCACCACGAAGTATAAGATGCCATAATATCTCATAATTCACTTTCAAATTCCAAAATTTACTTCATTTTCATCAAATAAACCACATATTTTGAAACATTATTTCAAATAGCCCGCCCAAAATTCCAACATTTTACCTGAATTATCGTCTGCTACGAGCAGTCAGAGAGGCATTTCTTTATTTATTTTATTATTATAAACATTTCTAAGAGCTGAAAAATATATACGAATAAAGGAGATGTCTCAAATTCTTACTTCAATTATTTGTTATAGTTTAAACACGTTGCCTTTGCTTAAAATTAAACAATGACCGCTCATGCTCGCTCTGCTCGGTCATGACCGAGCATGCTCGGTCTTGCTCATGCTCGAGCACGAGCACGGTGTTAAGCGTCCATCACTACTTGAGGCTGGGGGTAGTACATAGTGGGATACCCCTCCGAATCCCGATAAACAAGGTGTTTTCATTTCGAGGGCGTCCCAATAAACGAGGTTTGACTATGTAATCAATGCACTCACATGTGAATTCATGCACACAAATTTTGCAAACCGGACAGATCAAAGGACATTCCTCACAATTTTTCTCAGTATTTACTTATGTACTTTATAAGGACCTCGTCCTTCTGTACTGGACTTAACCATAGATTCTGAAATATCATTTATTTATATTCTTATATTATTAGTACACTTTAGTACAGAATTAAATTGTTCTGTAAAAAAACTCGCTTTTTCAATAGAAAACTTATTCACTTCAATAAAAATTTAAATACTTCATTTTTGTTTCAAAAGTGACTTTTTAATTTAAAAATTCAACTATTTAGTTAAAATTTTGTAGAAACGAAAAAAATATAAACTGAAAATTAATCAAATAAAGTTTGGACTAATATCATTTAAAATTTTATGTAATTTGTTCAGAATTCGTCTTTTTTTTTTAAATTCATATTTTTTTAGTTGAAAATTCTACTTTTTTATAGAAAATTCTTATTTTTGGCTTAAAAATTTAACAACTTGGTATAAAATTTAACAATTTGGTATAAAATTTAACAATTTGTTATAAAATTCAACAATTGGGTACAAAATAAAAATGTTTTCTAGAAAATTCGTTTTTTTTTTATTGAAAATTTATTCTCAATGAAAATTTTACTATTATATGATCAAAATTTTGCTAAGTTGCCTATCATAAGGGGCAAGGAGCAGTCTGACAAATTTGTAAATATGACGGCAGGCAGCATGCTTTACGGTTGCAGAGCGCGTGCGCATTGGGGTCGACTGGATGGATCCTGCGCACGACATCTTATGTGCAATGAGACGCTCGTCTTTGCCTCTTACTGTGACTTTGACAACAGGGCTATCTGACACGCAAACTATTGGGTATCTCGAAGTTATTTGGGCAACGTTTATGAAATTCAAATTTCTTCTCAATAGTTCGGAATTGGTGGCGCTGTCGTAGGTACCCAAGGCGTATAACGAGTAGCTGAATTGAGCACCTCAGAGCAAAAGAAAGACTCCGCAGAGTCGAGAGAAAAAACGAGACAATTATCGTTGCGCTGTCTTACTCTTCAGGCATTCTGCCTAAGAGTTTCTCTTTCTAACGGTACTTGTCTCGTTTTTTCCTCACGGCTCTGCGGAGTCTTTCTTTTACTCTGACGTGCTAAATTGAAACTCGATACTATAATTGAATCTTAGTTCTCTCACTTGAAATAAATCTATTATTTTCGTTGTTATTCGTATATTAATATTAATCATCTTCATAATTGCTCATTTCTTGTGTATTCTGATATTGTTTTAAGCTCTTTGAACTTTTCAACTCGAGAAATTACTAGTCTAGAGAGTATTCAGTAAAAGGGTCTTAGCGCCCTGAAACTCTACTTCTCAAAACAGCGCATGCCGTTACAGCAGTGGGACTCCGATGCTGTTTCGGAATCGGAAATCGAACGAACCTCTCTTTCTATCTCCACACGTTAGAAAAAAGAGGTCCGTTCGAGTTTCGACACGTGGCATTTACGACAATTCGCTCTGAGCTCGATGGCGTGCTCAACCATTTTCTCCATTTTCATTTTCGTGATATATATATATATATATATTCAAAAAAAAAGTTAAACAACCACCGCAGGGTTCCACGAAGAGCAACTGTCATCCAAAAAATGTCAATAGCCCCCAGTAGCATCGCGGTAAATCACACCCACGGCCACGTCTCACAACCGTGAGATGGGTGGTCATAGGCAACGACGAAATCACGACAGGCCGGCGAAACCCTCGTGTGTCTTGAGGACATGAAGCGACCCAAGGATGACAGCTTTCTGCATCCATCTCGCAAGTGCCTTGGCATATTTTTGGCACGCGGGTATGGCTTTAAGGTTACGAACCAGTGATAGTTTCGCACCTCCGAGACCACCTATCACAAGGACAATTACTTGTACCGAATATTTTGGGTACAGTCGTTGTAGCTCTCTTTTAAGGTCTTGATACCTCTCCTCTTTTTCTTTCTCCTTTGCAGTGATGTTGTATTCGGACGGAGCCAAATATTTGATCACGAATATAGTTCGTTTCTCGAAGTCTTGGAGAACAATGTCAGGCCTCGAGTGCGCAACGGAGACTGCTGCCCGAAAATCGTAGTTCCAGAAAATTTGGCACTTCTCGTTTCGGACAATCGACTCTATCTCCCTTGGAGCGTTCGGCAGGGCAGGGTCGCGGCCAACACCGTAAGAGCGACAAAGATGGTAATAAAGCACTCTTAGGGCCGCATTATGTCTATAGATATACGTCGTTCCCGCGTGTGTCGGACACCCTGATAGTATGGGTTCTAGGTACTCAGCGTGTGCATGACACGCTCTGCACCTATCACTGGGAACTTCTTGACATAAAATGCGCTCACGGTATGCTAAGGTGGAAATGACACCGTCCTGGCATGCGAAAATAAAACCCTCTGTACCTGAATTAAGCCCTGATGATTTGAGGAAAGCAAAAGTTTGCTCCGTCCACAAGGACTGTTTTTCTACATTTCTGTGAAAGTTTCCGTGCATTTTCTTGTCGAGTAGCTCTTGGTGAAAATTGTCAACATCTGCTTTCTTCACTTTGGTTTTTAGAAGTGAAGCATCTAGATGAAGCAGGGGGGTGACTCGCCATACCAATGCGCTGTGTCAGTTTTGTGAAGGACGGCAGAAAATGAAACACTGGCGCCACTAGCGCGACGCCCTACATTTGAATTAGAGCTGATTAGAATCATGGGAGATTTAGTATTTTTCGCCCTTTTTGTAATATTTTTGACGTATGTGGATAATTTAAAAACTTTGAGCTTGAATTAAGAAAGGATTAACTGTTTCTAGAATGAAAAAAAATATCTAGGATTAAAAAATAGACCTTACATACACTGGAAATGTCGGTTTTTAATTCTCAAGTAGAATAAATATGGTAAAATATAAAGATTATGTCTCTAACGTTTGAAACAAATAAACTAAATGTTCTGAAATGATAATATAAAAAATAGTTTTTCTATTTTTAATGACTTGAATGATCCTAATGTATTATTACATTATAATAAAAATATACAAGAAATTATAAAAATCATAATTTTTAATATTCAGTATATTGTATTGATTGTGAAACGGCTGAAAATATTATCAGTATTAAAGCTATTAACTTTACTGTACAATTGAGCCATCTATTTATTTATTCAAAAATTGAATTAAAAAATGAAGTTATAAATTAAATATGGAGTAAAGACAGTAGGAGGGTATGTAGGAGTAATAAATGCCAGGTTAATTTATTTAAATAAATATAATTATTTAATTATTTACAAATATACTACGATAAAAGTATAGCAATTATTATGCAGACAGAGCATAATAATTTATTATATACAATTGAGCAAAACTACGTTTTACAAAATGTCGCGACTTTCTTTTCGGCAAAATTATCCTTCTTTTAATTTAGGTTTCTTGTACTATTCTGACTGCAAGAAAATCATTATGTTACATTATGTCGAAAATCAGCGATAATTTAAAACTGTCATTAATGTTACTTTTTTGCATTTTTCTTGAAGATAGTAAGGGTCTATAATTTTACACCCTATCACAATAATCTAAAAGTTTGGCAACAAGAAGAATATATCGAAATTTAAAAATCAATGTAGTCATGAAACCGTCAGAGCCATTCGATTATTTTAGGTTAAAGGACATCGGTGTAAACAAATCGTAATAACAGGTAATACTTGCCGCTATAACCGTTCCATCCGGAGCTAAAACTTCCTTTTTGAGTCGTACTCTGATCGAGAGTTCAGTGCTATACATCGATGCTCCCCATTTTTATAACACATTTATCCGTAAATGAATAAAATACGACAAATAGACGATAAAATTATGACATGTCACGAGTTTTTATATGCAAAATAATAACAGGCAACGAGCAGACAGGGCGTCGCAGAAGTGGCACCAATGTATCACGGCTCGCCGCTCTTCACAAAACTGACACGCGCCACTAATGCAAAAGCGAAAATCGTGTCACCCCCCTGAGATGAAGTAATGCACTCTCCTCACTTCTGATGTTAAAATTCAGGCCAAGGGTCTCGGCCGCTTGCTCCGCGTCTTTGTAAAGGAACGCTCCTTCACCAATCATCTCGTGGTTCCTGACCATCTTTAGGAGAGGATCTCTGCCATTCGCAACGATGTAAGCTGTACTTAGAACAATCCGGTTATGGAGACACTGGAGATTCAGAAGTCCGCGTCCGCATTGACGGCGTGAAATATATAATCGCGGAACTGACGAATTGATATGTGTTTTTACAGACACACCTGTCAATTAGCTGGTTCTCTCGACAGCCTGCTACACCTTTTTTCGAGCCACAATGTTCGTACATCTCTCGCCATACAGGCTCAATTCGTCGAACAATCCTGTTGTTGAGGACAGCTGTAAAGATCTTATACAGCGTGTTCAAATAAGTTATTGGCCTGTAATTCTCTGGGTTGGACAAGTTGCCTTTTTTGGCAGGAGTATAGTGCGCCCTAACACCAGCCACTGCGGAATGGGCGTCTCCGACTTTAAATATGAGGTGAATATAATGCGGGCCAAATGTTGGTGTGTAAAAGTAAACTTCTTCCACCAAAAGTTCTTGATACAATCTGGTCCAACAGCGGAAAAGTTCTTCGTGCCTCTAAATGCTTTTTTCACCTCTTCGGCAGTGATTGATGGACATTCCTCCTCAGATATATATATATATATATATATATATATATATATATATATATATATATATATATATATATATATCTGAGGAGGAATGTCCATCAATCACTGCCGAAGAGGTGAAAAAAG
>CAKNYM010047717.1:141425-167327 GCA_932195095.1 Andricus curvator
ATGGCTACAACGGAATGAAATTCGACTGCAGATCCTGGGACGTAACAATGATGTAAATTACATCTTGTTCTCTATATGAGGGCGCCACCTCAGGGGCGAAAAATTAAAAACTTGAATTAGACAGCCAATCAGAGGGTTTCTACACGTATTTTACATATCTCAAGGTGTTTGACGTAAAATACCTCCTTCAGGTATACACGTAATAAACTTCCAGTTACGCGTAATTCCACATCCCTGAAGGTGCAGTCCCATGTGAGCAGAAAACGTCGGCGTAAAGCAGAAACACATAAGAGTGAGAGGGACGGACATATCTATTTGTCTCTTTCACGCTCATAAGTTTCTGCTTTACGCCGACGTTTTCTGTCCACATGGGACGCCACCCTGATAGTTGGCTACCTGCCTTCACATTATGGTGGACCCCCATGGCATATGAAAGCAGTGGATAAAAGCGGAAACTCATGAGAGTGAAAGAGACGGATAGATCTATTTGTCTCGTTCACTCTCATGAGTTTCTGCTTTCATCCACTGCTTTCTTCTGCCAAGGGAGTCCACCATCAGTCCATAAAACGTTTCACTGAAACATCGAAAGTTTCATGAAACAATGAAACGTTTCATGGGACAAAAGTTTCTGTAACGTTTGAAAGTTTCACCAAACACGTATGCGCTTGCGCAGTCATGTCAGGTTGAGGTTAGGTCATTTAACACAGTTAACGGAACCAAACGTTCAAACTAGATTTAAACTTTCTTATAAAAATATGTATTTCTATATCAAATATTTGTTTAAAATATTGAGAGATATAGCACTGATAAAATTTAAAACATGCTTTTGAAAAAAAAAATTTAGAAAAATAAGTCTGATAGTTGAATGAAATAGCAGAATGTTATTTTATTAATTTCCATTCGAAGTTTCTAAATTTTTAATGAAATCGTTTTAAAAATAAAACATTATAAAAATAAAAAGGGGGAAATAGGGTGATTTTCTCATGAAAAAGAGGAAAATAGGGGAAAGATTAAACATTTATTTTTACATGTCGAAAAGAACAATCTTTTTATAAGAAATGTTATACAGGGTGTCTCAAACTCAAGTGTCCGGACTTATATGGCAGTATAAAAAATAAATAAATCTAAAATTCCTTTTCCAAAAATCAGTTGAAGTTTTACTTTTTGAGTTATAAAATATTTAAGCTGGTCCAATCAAGAGCACCGTATAAACAGTCGTGTGTGCGTGAGCGGAATTCCAACGTAGTTTTCTCCCGTCGCCAACCCCACTTCTGCGCTCGCTTCGATAACACTGCTTTGGAATCCCGCTCACGCACACACGACTATTTATACGGCGCTCCTAATTGGTCCAGCTTAAATATTTTATAACTAAAAAACTAAAACTTCAACTGATTTTTGGAAAAGGAATTTTCTATTTATTTTTTTAAATTTTTATACAGCTATATAAGTCCGGACACTTGAGTCTGGGACACCCTGTATTTTTAAATAATTTTCAATGATTTTTCAATTATTTCTGCCATTAGAGAATTTATTTTTAAAGATTGGATACATTTAGGTCGTTGGAAATCCATTCACAGTGATATAAAAAAGTCCTAGAAAAAATAAAAATAGTTAAATACACAATTTTGACATGTTTAACACTTTAAATGTAAATTTAAAACTACACTCTTCAGTACATCTGCTCTCCAGTAGATGCTAAAATTAATCGAATCATTTGAGTTAATCGGTTAATATTTTCTGTTCTTTTTTTCCCTGGCGGACCGAACGAACGGAGCGGATACGCTACAGCGTATCCTTATAGTATCCACATCGTATCCTCTCCGTATCATGCAAGAAAAACTCATTAAAAAAGAAAGATTAACATTTCACTTGTTGAAATTCGGATTCTACGTGAAATTTTGAGTTAAAAGGTCACAGAGTAATGGCAATAGTTTTTCTTGCAACATTAAAAGCTTTAAAAAAATATAATACTTATCGGTAACGTGGGCGCATATGATTCAATGCAAAAAAACATGATTTGGAACATTTAAAAAAAATTGTTACTGAGCAAAAAATTAATTTTAAAATTTCCTAATTTTTTATTATTGTTCACTAGTAAAAGCTGTAAATATAACAAATTCGTCATAATTTTTGAACCAATAGAAAATATTTTGAATTTGAAATCGTTCAATATTAGTGATTAAATTTTTTTTCTCACTTTTGTCGAATTCCAACCCAACAGTTTTTTTCCCCTCAGCTCAAACGATTTTATTTATTTTAGAATTTTCACTCCGCCCTACTCTTCAGTGCTCTTAAACTCAAATTAAAAATTGCTCAAGTTAGAACATTTAACATTGCAGTTGATGAATTTGAAATATTTCATTTTTTAATTAGGTATTTAACTTTGTACATTTCAACTAAGAAGTGTTCACCTTCTAATACTTATTTAAAAGGTACTATATACATATTTTGTAACTGTTCCAATTTTATATTGGATAACAACTTCCGTCTCCAGTTTTCACATTTTCAACATGCTTTAAAATGTTTCAGCTTCAAATTTTCTTTTTAGGAGTATTTATTTTTAATGATTCAGCACTTGAAACAGGTATCTTATTTATTCATAAATAATATATTTAAGTGCTATAATTGCTTTAATTATTATTCAATAATGGGTACACTTAATATTTTCAGAGAATTTTCCGCGTAATTCAAATATTGTATTTTCAAATATCGTATATTTAAAGAGAAAAGGGGGAAGTTTTTTGAGAATAGGAGAAAAAAGGGGAATTTCAAGAAAAAAGGGGAAACTACGAAAAAAGGGGGAAGACTGTGCATCCTGTACAATATTTAAAAAATACGTGTTATTAACAATTAACACGAGATTTATTATTTAAATGAGTTGAAACAGTTTGTTTTTAAACACAAAGTATACCATTAAGCCATTTCCCTTTCGGGGTAGGCGTGACACTATCCGATTCGGGTAGTGTTTCTAGGTTGATAACTTGTAGTAAATAACTACAAGTGTGGGCTCACCACACCCACGATACTATTAAATGTTTATATTTATTACTCTACAGTATTTTTTCATATTTTGAATTTTTCCGCCCTAATGTTTGAAACTTTGAAACGTTTCCAAATTTTCATGAAACTTTTCATTTGGTCAAAGTTTCATGAAACTTTACAACCATAGACCGCTTGCAAATGTATGCGTACGCGCGAACATGTATGCAGAGGTGTAACAGCACCTTTACTATGCGATCTTCTCAAACCTCATGATGAAGGTGCAGTCCCATTTGGACAGAAAACGGTGGCGTAAGGCAGAAACTTATGAGAGTGAAAGAGACGAACAGATATATTTGTCTCTCTCACTCTCATGAGTTTCTGTTTTACGCCGAAGATTTTTGCCAACGTGGGATGGCACCTTGATTCCTCACGAAAAATTTTAAAGTTAATCCATCAAAGTTTCACTTCTGTCGTGTGGCCCCAATGTCACACACTGGTTTAAAAAAATAATTGTAGCTGTTTAAATGTTTAAAATTTGAAATAAAACGAAAAATGTAAACAGAAAGACATTTTTTGCTTCGAAAGGTATTAAAAATAAATAATACGATCTTTTGAATCCTAATTCAAAATGCTCATAAATGGTTTCTTTCAAAACGCTTGTTAACTTTTTGCTTAGATTTTTGGACTTGTAAAATCACTTTGTAAATTAGAGAGACTAATATAAATGAATAAAACTAGTTAATCTCAGAAATACTAATGTATTTCTTGTAGTTTTCAATCGAGTTTCACCCAATTAAATTTCCCTCAATTATTTTTCTTTGAGTTTTACTTCAATAGCCTTCAAGTGAATGAGTGATGGAGCGAGAGGTTTAGCTCTCATGAACGTGGAGAACCAGAGGAGGACATCGCAGGATACTCTCGAAATACATTTCTGCGATTTTCGCATTTCAAATAAAATTATATTTCGCGCCGGCTCGGTGCTGCCACCTGTTATTAGTTTTGTATCACGAACCCCATTCCCATAGCATCGACATATAGAAATGGACTGGCTACTCCGTAGGCGAAACGTGAATGGTAATTAGAAAGAGAAGGGAGCGAGTGGTGGGCAATCTGTCTCTTCCTGGTCAAACGTGATTGGTCTAGAATTTCGATATGATACTATATGTCGATGTTCTAGACCAATCAGCTTCGACCAGAAAGAGATAGATTACCCACCACTCTGTCCCTTCTCTTTCTAATTGCCATTCGCGTTTTGCCCACGGAGTAGCCAGTCCATTTCTATATGTCGATGTCCCATAGTGATTTCTTCACGTCGTTGACAGAGTTGCCAGATTGGGCTACTAATCGCCGATTGGGCTACTTCGATCTACTGTTTGGCGACTCATATCTTACCGCGGCGATTAATCGCCATTTGGGCTAGTTATGAAATTAAATTGGCTACTTTTGGGCTTTACCTACTTTCTTTATTTATTTTTCTTACTTACGAGGATAGATGGTTATTATTCCTGTTTCAAAGGTTGCAGAAGTTCATTTTTATCGTTTCCAATAGACGCGCCCAATCAAATGCTTGCGAAGATGCGCACGCAAAGTAGGAAAGAGTCCTTATGACTATACTCTATATACTATATAGTCTTTTCCCTATCCTTGTGCTCTATACATATGGCGCGGAGGCAAGAGGAACAGGCCAAGGGCGCAAGCAAACGTGTGTAGTGAATTTTGAATTCTGTAAATAGTAGGTAGAATAAATTTTTGCAAGCAGATATGGGAGAGTGGGGTAAATATCTAAAAAGCTATTCGGATAGGTGGGAGAAAGATCCTGAACACAAAAGTATATACGAATCTTTCTTATTTCATCAATTATGCCCTCTTTATCGTCTTTAAATTATATTTATAAATTGTTTAGTATAAAAACCACGAAATGGGGCCCCTTACTTATACTTTGTATGCGCTATTTGGGGTTTTAAAACTTCCGCGCTTTTTGGGCTACTCCTGCGTCCTCTATTCGCGACTTTGTTGGGTGGGAATCTGGCAACACTGGTCGTTGATGCAAATGCAGTTATATACTTGGCTCCATGATCCAAGAAGCTATGGTCTCGCCACGCGCGTCTAAAAAAAAGTGAACCAATCAAACGGCCCGTAAGAATTCGTACAGCGACCTCCATTTTTAAAAGGACTTCAAGTGGGAAGTTTAAAGCAGGCTCAACGCTGCATGTGTTAATTGCAGAAAAAAGTCGAAAACAGTCTTATAAATAATCGTATAAAGCTAAAATAAAAACCAGGAACATATGACTCATATTTATAAACAGTATAAAATGTAAAAGAGCGTACTATTGAAAAATTTGAAGTGCTTATTTGCAACATATGTGAAGAATTATAATCCCATACTATTCACACTATCGATTTTGGAAAGTACAAAGAGAGTTTTAAAATTTTCTGGTACTGTACTTTTTATTACAGAAATCATTATGAATAATTTGTACTAGTTGTGCACAGTCGGCTAAAGTAAGGGTTTTATTATTTATATTATTACAAATTCTAATAAATAATAAATAATTATTTATTAATTAATAATAACAAACAAAATAATCAATTAATACTGGATAGTTATAAATGAAATAATGAATTGATAATTATTAATTACAAATAGAAGAATTAATTACGGCAAATAAATCAATTATAATTATTGTAATCATCATTATAATTATTGTATAATTATTGTAATAGCAAGCATAGTAAAAATATGAAGAATACAATACTAAATATCTCAATAATTATTAATTACAAATACAATAATTAATTATGATACATAAATCAATTACAATTATTGTAATTTAAAATTAATAATTATAATGATTCGTATTAATTACTATTAAAAATGCTTTTCGCAGAAAGTGTTGCAAGTTTCACTATAATTTTTATCATTGAATGTACTTTTTGTATAATAATATAATAGCAAACACAGTAAAAATATGAAGAATACAATACTAAATATACTTTTATAATTAAAATTTTGTATGAATTTCATGATTTATTTAATGGTGTGGAAAAAAAGAGGTATGCATGGCAAAAACAAATTATGTTAAGCCTGCCTTGATTATTTGTAACGTACGTAGAGTCCTTAAATGCCCAAGAATTTATTTTGAGCAAATGCTCTCGAGAATAGGCTTATTAAGCACTTATTGTTTAAACAAATATATATCATAATTAATACATGTATTTTTTCAAAAACATTCTAGAATGAACAAAACATATACCTTTTTTAAATTACAGAGTTGCTACAGGTCAGGTAACCTGACTAACCCGACTAATCTAACGAGTTAGGGGATTTTCGACAAATTGAAGTTGAAATTAATTTTATCATCATGGTTAAAAATCGCAACTATTTGGTTAAAAATTAATCTGTTTTGCTTGAGGACTCAAACTATTTTGTAGAAAATTTTTCTTTTCTGGTTGAATTCAACTATTTTTGGTATAAAATTAAAATCCTTTTTGGTCAAAATATAAAACATCACGTTTTTCATTGAGAATTCATCTTTTTTTGGTAGAAAATTCAATTACTTAATTGGAAGTGGAACTACTTTGTTAAAAATTCTTTTCTTTGGTTGATGATTCATCACTTAAGTTGAAAAAACTTTCTTTTGTTCAAAATTTAATTATTTTATTGAAAATTCGAAGTTTGTGGGAAAATATTTAATCTTCTTGGTGACTAATTCATCTTTTTGGTTGGAAATTCATTTGAAAATTAAAATATTTGGTTGTAAATGAGATGTTTCTTATTTAGAATAAATTTTTTTAACCGGAAATTGTAACTTCAATTTTTTGTCGAAAATTTATCTTTTTTCATAGCATCTAATTCTTCTTGGTTGAAAATTACACTATTTCATTGAAAATGTATCGGTTTTCGGTGAAAATTGAACTATTAGTTGTAAATCCGTATTTTTTTGGTAAAAGAGTAATCATCTTTTTAGTTGAAAATTCACTTTAACTATTGAATTTTGTGTGGAAAATTTACCTTTTTTGATAAAAATCTAATATTTTCCATTAAAAAATTATCGGTTTAGTAAAAAATTTAACTGTTATATTTTTTGTTAAGAATTCATTTTTCTCATTGAAAAAAGAGTAGTTGAAAATTAGTTTTTTTTTTTTTTTTTTTGATAGAAAATTCATCTTTTGGATAGAAAACCCCACAATTTGGTCAAAAATTTCATATTTTTGGTTCAAAATTCATCATTTTAATTAAAAAATAATTTCTTAGGTTGAAAATTCGTTTCTTTTTAGTTGAAAATTATTTTTTCAACTGAAGATATAACTATTCCATTTGAGCTCGAAAATTTATATCTTCAGTTGAAAATTAATTAATTTGGCTGAAAACTCGTTTTTTTAAATTCACTTTTCGTTTGTAAATTCATCTCTTTTAGTTAAAAATTGAATTATTTTGTGGAGAAAATGAGTCCTTTTTTGGTAGAAAATCAATCTTTTGGGTTGAAAATTCAACTATTTTTGGTTGAAGATTCATTATTTCAGTTGAAAATTCATTTCTTTGGTTGATAATTTATCTTTTTGACTTGAAAACGCAACTAAAAAGTATCATAACCCTTAAATGGTAACGTCGGGTCACTCGTGCCTTGACCAAATCTTCTCCCCTTGCTAGCTTAGAGAGAAGCGTGGGAGGCAGGCCCAAACTATACTCTAAATAATTGTACACTAGTAGGCTATAAGCTCCCCAAGTACCGTCACTCTAGTCCGTAAATAGCATTTGTAGAAAACAGTCGAAATTCCGGAAAGGCACGAGTGACCCGACGATACCATTAGCGTTGGCGAAAAGTGTAACGTAATTAAAATTCTTTTTTCAAAATTCTGATGTTTTTTTATTATGAATTGATGTTTTTTATTATGAATTGATGGATTAAACTTACCTGATAGTTTTTTAAGATAAGTTTTAATGGAAATTCGAATTTCTGAATTTTTTTCCCAAATATTGATGTTTTTCGACTATAAATTGATGAATTAAAGTTATCCAAAAGTTTTTTAACCTGAATTTTAATTGCAATTTGAATTTCTGAATTTTTTCGGAAACCTCACGTTTTTTGACTATAAATTGATGAATTAAAGTTGACCAAAAGTTTTTTAACGGGAATTTTATTGGAATTTCTACCTCTTTATACGTACTTTGAAAAAACTTGATTTTCATGCTCAAAGCTTAAGCATTCCTTTTATTTATACAGAATCTCAGTCTTTTTTTTCTTACAGTACTTTTTTTACCCTTTAATTTCCCGTTTGATTTAAAAAAAAAATTAATTACATCCTAAGTTATGATTTTTTTTACAAAATGGTGCATTCTTCACGTTTTTATTTGTTTATTTCATTATATTGTTAAAAAAAAATAATAAAATCAGCAATATAGTGATTCATCCTTATACTAGGATAGTTGATGAAATTTCATGAATTTTGTGGAATTTTTTAGAGCACTTTAGAGCACTTTTCAAAGCGCCAGACACGAGTGACCCGACGATACCGTTTAAAGGGGTCGAAAATGACGTTACCATTTAAGGGTTAAATATATTTAGAAACATAATTTATTTTGCATAACATTATTATTATTGAAGGTGTATGGTTGGTTTTATACCTAGAAGAATTCAGGAATTGGGATATTGTAGCAATCCTGAATAAGGCACTGTTTGATGCGAATAATATGTTTTCTATTACTTTGATTTTTTTTATCATTTATATTTAGCACCCTTTCCCGTTTCAAGCGATACCTCTCCCCGCGAAATTTAAATAATGTAATTATTCTTAATAAAAGTATAAAATACGATTTTTGAAATCCGAATTCAAAATGCTCATAAATGCTCATTAAATTCTCAAAGCACATAAAGGTCGATCATATTTGGGAGCATATTCTCATGCTCGTGAGAATTTCTCCGAGCACTTAAACCCTTTAGAACACTAAACGTATGCACATAATTTCGAACAATCCACAAATTTTAGTACACACATAATCTCTCATAGTAATTAATTTTCATCGCATTATTGGAAGATTTTCAATATCAATAAATAGTTTCAAATTTACAATTTCTATTAAATGTAAAACTATGTACCTTCAAGAATTAAAAAAGGTATTAACTACATTCTTATTATCTACATTCAAGTATCTAAGTTTGAGAAACTCTGTGCTACATCATGACGCGAAATGATTTCAATCGTACTTGGGAAAGCGTCTCTGCGTTGTCATGGTAACCAATATGGCTGTCGCTGTACGAGACGCGGCTCGAACGTATTTCGTACCCCCAAGTGGCGGGACCATAGCTTCTTGCATCATGACTTGGCTCTATATCACACACTGATATCACACAATCATTGCCCGAAGGTGTGACGACTTGACGAGGCTGTGTGTGAATACTGAATGACAATCATTCATCAGGGGTTTGCGTAGCGAAAAAAAGAAGAGTGTTCACATTTCTTCGATTTGGATCCTTTATTTTTATTTGAAGGGAGCAGATGGTGACTTCCTGATTGTTAATTTGCAGCGGACCTCGTCGTAATTTCCCATGCTCGGCTTGGGAAAGAGAAACCGTGCAAATGGTGAAGTGAGAAAGTGCGTATTGTTGCCAAAGTTGGAGTATAGTGTAACGTAATTAGCCAAATTTTACGATAAATGTCTCGATGAACATGATGCCTGTGTACTATTTCAGTATAATTGCAATTTTTGGCTCATTGCAAGGTAAGAATTTCGATTCAACTAATTGTACTTTCAATTATTTATCTACTTGTACCCTATCATATTGTCAACAAAATTGTGATTTTGCATTATCTCCTTTTGTGACTTTGTCAAATTCAGTAAACTCTCCATTGGGTATGTATTTTATGTCAATTTTTCTTAAAGAAGCATGTCAATTTCAACGAAGAAATACAATTTTTTGGATAGCTTATTAAACTATATATAACAGTATTCCGTTATTGTTTGCTTCAGTGAATCGATTTATCGATGATTTTTTTTTCTTTAACTTCAAGGTCTTCACAGATTTTGTAACCTATTTAAATGATAGAAGTTTCTCTTGAGGATCTTTCATTCATCAGTCAAACTAAATTTCGCGACACTATATTTGCAAATTCTATAGTTTTAATACTACCTATTCTTATTTTGGGAGTATGTTTCATTCAAATGTGATTTGCATTTATATTTACAGTGAGACTATGGCACTGGATATGGATTTGTACAAATGTTCTTATAATTTAAAAATTAAAGATAAATTTTTCTGTTAAAATGTTTCTCAGTGTGAAATAATTTTTTTACTGTATGCTCTTTTTTCAATTTTTAAAAGTACATTAAACCTATATTTTTACGAATTTAAAAATTGAATAATCTGCATATATATCTCTGCCAAAGTCTGTGAAGGAGTTGCGATAATGATAAAGTCTGATGATTGACTAACATTTACATTAATGTATTCACACTTGTCGAAAGAATTCAAAGAATAAAGTGGATATGCCAGCGGGATGAATACTGACGGTACTTTATTTATTCTACTAGCGGGATGCGCTAAGAGGATGAATAAGGGCAGTATTAATTTATTTAATGCACTAATTTTATTCAGCTCGTATCCGTTAGTTGTTGAATGATATTGAATTCTTTTGCATAGCACACAAGACATACGCATAAGAAAACGCGCTCGAAAAAAAGATAAATTATCGATTGCTAAATGTATTCTCGAAAAGGGGAAAGACCCTTTCTTTAGTTACGTTCTATTTGTAAGTTATGACGAAATGAATTATACTAAACAATTGACCAAAAAGCTACTTGGTAGAGGTTGCATTCAAAAAGTAAACATATACCAAAAAGGTAAATCCAGTGTTTTTTTTTAATTTTTCAGGTTTAGGATCGGTATTGATGTTTTTCTGCTAATAGTGGTCATGGCTTTAATCATTTAATTTTTCCACATGCCATAGCGTCAAATTGCGCTGTAAGCTCAAGTAGTATTTACTTAACATTATATAATAATTTTATATTAGTAAAACAACACTACATTTTCTTTATTTTACATTTGTTATTTTGCGAATGTTTTGAAGTTCTACATAACCTGTGCCAAATATGTTTTTTGTCGATTTTGTAGTATAATTTATATCTTCATAACTTTAAAACAGCACGTGCGTTGCCAAAAAAAAGATTTTTTATAACATCCCCATGATTTCGGCCTATTTATGCAATATATTATTTCCTCTTACCAAAACTAAATCCAAAAATTGATATTCTAACATAATTTTGCGTACTCAGCATACACGATAGCAGGCGATAAGTCATTTTCTGAACGGGTAGTTATTGTAATATAACCTAATGGCAATCGATTTAATATCATTCAATAACTGACGCGCATGGGCTGAATAAAATTAGTGGGTTAAATAAATTCTGCTCTTATTTGCCCCGTCAACGCAACCCGCTAGTGAGCTAAAAAAGATACCCTCACTATTCATCCCGTTAGCGGACTAAATATGTAGTAACCCTGTTTTTTGTATGAGAACAGTACGTCCAAAGTTTATTTAAAATTTGATAATTTGAATTTTCTACAACCAGAGGTTTTCTCCTGATGGCGAAAATTTAATAATTGGTGAAGAGATTGTTAAAATAACATGTGTGTACGTCCAACTGAAAATGTCGGTAATTGACCTGGCCATATTGATGGGTCTCAAAAGAAAAGATGCAACTCACGGTGACAGACAGAAACAATGTACCTCGCGCACTCAATACTAACAATAAGTATATAGACATTTCTATACACGTAGTTTAGAGTGCGCGAGGTATGTACGTAGTTTCTATTAGTCGCCATGAGTAGCGTATTTTCTTTCAGGCCCCATAAATGTAGCCAGATAAATTTCCGACATTTTAGGCCCAGAACGAAACCTCTAGTTTGATAAATAAGGCCCCGGGTCTTTTTGAAGTTGGAACTTCGAAAAAACGCATTTAGTTCGGGGAAATTAGATTTTTTTCCAGAAAAAATTAGGAAAGTTTTTTTTTTCTTAACCATCATGTCCGTGAGGAGAATAGAAATCAATACCAAAAAAGTTCTACATCGGCTCGCTGACGCGTACACCCTTAGCCTCGAAAAACATCCCCTAAACGGGTAGTTGCGCTGGTTTTTGGCTATCATTTACGAATGGGTGCATCGAAGAATATAAATGAATAGGTGTAAAAATATTTAAAATAAAATTTGCAACAAAAAACGTTCTATACACTTTCGCTATACAGACCATTGTTCATGCGTAATCAGCTCCAGGAGTGGGGGGATGTTTTCACGTATTCCGCGAAATGTACTCGCGCTTAGTTTTCGACTCATAACTTATAAACGGGTAGTTTTTCGGCAAAAATGCACGTGAGAATATTTATAAAGTAGAAAATTTCATTTTAGAAATTATAGATTAAATTCTTTTAAAAATGTTATTTAACCTTTTGATCACCAACATTTTTCACATACCCGGCAGTCACATCATGCGTCATGTAGGACCCGCAACTTCTGTTCTCGATAAAAAATGTTTAAGTTTATTATTTTTAGACTCATAGTAGTAAAATTTAGTCATCAGAGTCTCCCGAATAAGATACAGTTTCGAAATCTAAAGACTCCTCTATAAAAGTCCATCAGAGTGATTTTTGTGCTGTTTACAAAAAGTATATTCATTTTGCAAAGTGAAAGTGCAAGTTTTGCGGAATACGCGAAAACCCCCGCTCCTGGAGCTGATTACGCATGAACTATGGTCTGTATAGCAAAAGCGTATAGAACCTTTTTTGTTGCAAATTTTATTTTAAATATTTTCACCTCTATTCATTTTTGTTCTTTGATGCACCCTTTCATAAATAATAGTCAAAAACCAGCGCTGCTACCCATTTAGGGGATGTTTTTCGAGGCAGGGGGTTGTATGCATTATCTTCACTATAACTTTCACTTTTCATGCCATGTACTTCGAAATATAAGAGTTTAAAGTCTAAATAAAGCAATTTCTAACAGAAATAATGGAATGTAGAAGAAAACTTAAAATAGCGATTTGTAAATTATTATACATTTAACTATGAAATGTTAAATAACATTTTTAAAATAATTTAATGTATCGTTTCTAAAAAAAAATTGTCTGCTCTACAAATATTCTCACGTGTATTTTTGCCGAAAAACTACCCGTTTATAAGTTGTGAATCGAAAACTAAGCTCGAGTACATTTCGCGGAATACGCGAAAACCTCCCCCACTTCTGGAGCTGATAACGCATGAACTGTGGTCAGTACAGCAAAAGTGTATAGAACCTTTTTTGTTACAAATTTTATTTTCAATATTTTCACCAATATTGATTTTTGTTTTCCGATGCACACTTTCTTAAATAATAGCCAACAACCAGCGGTTCTACCCGTCTATGGAATGTTTTTCGAAGCTAGGGGTGTATGCGTCAGCGAGCCGATGTAGAGTTTTTTAATACTGATTTCCATTGCTCTCACGGACATAATGGCGAAGAAGAAAAAACTTTCCTAATTTTTTCTGGAAATCGACCTTTCCGAGCTAATTTCCCCGGACTAATTTGCACTTCCGAGACATAAGTATAGTGTCACCCGATTAAGCCTACATTGAACTATGATTTCTCATTAAAAAACCCAAAATTTACATTTCCTACCTTCACTTACTAACGCTAATAACTCCTCAAATAAATGCGACAATCTGGTCCCATTTTAGTTAGTTGTACACATTTAAAAATATCACAGAAAAAATCTTATCACACTTTCAGTTTCAAGTACGTATCTGCCACAAAGTTAGCAAATTTGTCGTAAAAAATTATGTTTAATTGTTTATGTTTTCACAATATTCTGAATATATTTTTTACCTTCACTATAAAAAATACCAAGTAAATTTCCATTCCGTCTTTGAATCTTTTTCCTTTACTATATTTCTGTAATTATACTCTAGAAATGACTGGTCTTTTATGCCCAATCATTTAGAGGAATTTCACAACGATTTTTTTAGTGTTGAAATGCGTATCAAATTCTTGAATAAGTTGATTGTAGATTGCATCAGCCCTGCTGGACATATATAAATTCAAGTTGTTAATCACATTGCACGCTGAAAACCCTGAGTAGTGGGCATTGAGTGAAATTAAATTTAAACTAATTTTGGCTTTAATCTCATACATATTACAATTACTTCAAAGGAAATATGTACCAGAAATAATGTGATTGTGTTATAATTTTAATAAATGAAAGGTAGCATGTTAAGAATGTCCCTTAATAACTTATACTATAAATATATAAATTACATATTATGTATTTTTATGTAGTTTCAAAGACTTGCTATATATTTTGATGTTTCAGTTTTTGCTAATGATGATTATTACGTTAAACTCTCACACGATGGTCCAGTTGTCTTGGGTGGTTCGATAACATTCAGAGCTGATGTTTTCGCCCGGGATGGGTCAAGACCTCATTTGAAATTTATTTATGAATGGTCAGATAATGCGTTTAGAAGACATCATTTCTTGGTTGGTAATTAATTTGTTAATTTTATAAAAAAATTAATTCAGTCCATCTTAAATACATAATTTGTCAACAAGTTATCTTAATTTTTATCAATTCTTAAAATTTAGTCCCGTCTTTCCATTGAACATTCAGTTTTATTATTTAAGTAAATATTTTTGAAATAAACTGTCAAATATCTATTCTGAATCTATTCTTCATGTATATAATTACAATAAAAACTTTATTTTAACGAGTCATGCCGTTCGTTTTTCAAAACATTTCCAGTCGCCTTCAACGAGGAATACAACAGCGTACTACACTGTAAGTTACCCTGAATCTGAGGGTTATATTATTGGTATCTATGAGATGGAAGTAAAAGTTAAAAAAGAGAATATTCCACTTTGGTGGTCTCTAATCACAAGCCGTCGTATTGAGTTTCAAGTAACGCGTAAGTAGATCAATTCCCAATTTAATCCAATTATAAATCTTTTTTCAAATAAACAAGTTAATAAGAAAAATACAATGGAATTAATATAAATTAAACAATTGGAAATTTTAATGAAAGGTCTCTAGAAAAAACAGACAAAAAAGTAAATTGGGTAACTGACCCAATTACTGTGATATCAATCGTTAGTCTCTCTTTATTTGACCATTATTTTGAATGTATAATGAAATAACAATATGTTTTTGTTTCACTTTAAAGTTTGACGTATGTTGTACATAAAGACAGTAATAAATACCAAAACATTAAGCAGTACACAATAATATTTAACATTTAGATAAAAAGTATGTTCGCAGGTATTACTGCAGATAAACAAAAACTGTGTACGTATTACTGTGGATTTTAGTTTTATGAATTCGAACGTGTAAAAAGATGATTCAAGTGTTATTTTCTTATTAACAATAATTAACAATAAACAATATAACAGAGATGTGTACCAAGTACTGTGTCGCTATAAATGCGGATGTATCGGTTATAATTTGAAAATTGAAGTTATTTCAAATACAGCAGTGTTAACAACGATTAAACAACATAAAAGTTTACGTAAATTTATCACTTAATTACAGTTTTGATATTCTGTTTATTTTTCTCTGAGTATGAAGTACATAATATATGAGCACGTCAGAGCAAAAGAAAGACTCCACAGAGCCGAGAGGAAAAACGAGACAAGTACCGTTAGAAGGAGAAACTCTTACGCAGAATGCCTGAAGAGTAAGACAGCGCAACGATAATTGTCTCGCTTTTCCTCTCGTCTCTGCGGAGTCTTCCTTTTGCTCTGAGGTGCTCATATATGAGTACACCAGTAATTGGGATAGTTACCCTAAACGAAATTTCTTTCAGAGCTTCTGAATGGTAACGTTACCATAGTTCAGTCAAATAAAACCGTAGAAGGCACATACGTTTCTTCAGGTTCTGAAGCAGACATAAAAATCGAGTTGCGGGAAGGCGACGCTCAGTTTCTTTCGAATGAGGCGACCTTAGTCTCTACCTATTGGTTTATAGACTGCAAGTATTATGGGCAGACGAACGATTATAATTTTAAATCTAACTTTACGAAAGTGAACACTACATACAACATAGAAGCATTGATAGTGGCTTCATATGAAACACCTCAAACTGCAACATCTATTCCAATGACTACCAATAGAATTCCGACTCCATCAAGTACGACTATTCCGGGTAATAGTTCAACACCAGCTTGGAATTCTTCGACAACGTCGAGTCCTATAACTTTGAAGCCTGCGACACTAATGACGACGGCGATAAGTGCACCAAATGCGACAACACTCACACCTAATACGACGGTATATCCACTTGGGAATTTATCATTTCCGTTCGTCTGCTTGAACTCTTCGATCATCCCTCCTGATCCTAAAAAGACTTATGGTTACTTCAACAAAGAGATCAATGTTAAAGGTTAGTAGTGTTTGACCTGAGTGGCCACTGGAGCGGGAAATGGCAGTGAATTTATTTTCTGTGAAGTTTTACAGTTGAAAGCACTTATAATTTAAAATTTTGGAATTATAATTATTTTAAAGACTACAGTAGAAGTCCGATAAGTTGCCGTCCGATAAGTGTACACCCCTTAAAACGTCATCACACGCACGGCACGCACACTAATTGGGGTTCTCCCACTACGTGTGCTATTTTGCTTATGATTTGCGCATCATTCTCACGCATGCGCGCACCTAATATCGTGCTACTAGAGGGGGCATCCGATAAGTCCGCAATTCCTGGAATTTTCCGCTCCTACAGCCCCGAAATGAGAAACTTATCGGACTTCTACTGTAATAGGATTTTTTCCGAGGTTGCTTCCAAGCTCAGATATCACTATTCTAATGCTTGGATCTTGCATATATGTAATACTCCTATATTGCTAACTGCCTATACCTCACAATAAGTGGCGCGTCCGAAAAGATTAGTGTGGACGATATCGGTTTTTCTATTTTTAGTATAAACCTCGGTTCATGCTCGCTGTGAGACAGAAATATATGTCTGCACGCTATTATTTTCGAACAGGAATCTCAAGCAGTGCGCCATATGGGAGTATTACATATATGGGATGTTATAATTGATCAAATTCTAATTTTATACACACTACCAAAATATTTTTTATATTTTGTTCACTATTTTTAATTTAATGTTAAAATTAGAATGTTGTGGCCTGATTTTCCATTAATCATAGCTTAGGTATTAGTAATTTTCTCATAGTTTTTCAGCGTGTATATTTTTTTCGTTTCGTCGCTTCAACAGTCGGAATTGGAAAAGATTGTTTAAAAAAATGTTTAAAGAGGGTTTTGTGAAAGGTGATGCCGGAAATCTCACAAAAGTATATGTATGGTAATGCAGTATTTTAAAAGTAATCCAGAAAGAAGCACACGTTAACATAGTGACATGACCAAACTCTTTCACAAACTCACTTTATATATTAGCCAAGAACATGAAAAAACTTTAAACATGATAGTGTTTCGACCTGGAAACCCTGCAAATGATCTGGATTTTAATCTGAAACTCTGGATTTTTTTTAGTAAAAACTGTTTAAAAACTTCATCTTGTAATCTGTAAATTCCGCAAAGATTAGAATTTTAAATTATGTTTTTCACATATGATTTGGACGTTAATCCTCTTTTGAAACAGGGTTGCCACAGACCTTGAAATCCTTGAAAAGTAAGGGAACAAAAAAATGGTCAGGGAAATCAGTGAAATGTCAGTGAATTTTGAAAATGGGTCAGGGAATTTTTAAAAAAATCTGAGTTAATTTTATCTTTACTGAAGAATTTGTGTATATAATTATCTAAACCAACTTTTTTGGAGCGAGATCCCAAGTTGTTTCTCCTATCTTTTCTTCGACCGTTGATATAATTCAAAATTTGAAAGTTTAAACACTTATCTTTCTTCGGTCTTACGGTCCAATCAATAAAAAACATAAGAAACGATTACAGTTGTTGAAAAATCGTTTTATTTTCTACGTTTCGGCTCTCACTGCGGGCCTTCATCAGGAAAGTTTCCATTTCTGTCGTTAAAAAAATTACGTAGTGTCAAAAACATACATTTTTAGTCAATCATGTTATGCATAAAAAGGTTCCATAAGGTGAAGATTTAACTCTCATGTCGAAATTTTATAGTAATTGTCAAAATTATGAGCCTCAACAAAAAAAAAACAACAAAAAAATTTCTCTTTTGAGAGGCTCCAAATCAATTAGATTACATTTTTAATAGAAAAAAGGTTCCAAATAATAATTAGGTCGGTGACAAAACAGACATTGAACTAACATTAAAAATGTAATCTAATTGGTTTGGAGCCTCTCAAAAGAGAACATTTTTTTTTTTAGGCTCATAATGATGGCAATTACTATAAAATTTCGACATGAGAGTTAAATCTTCACCTCATGGAACCTTTTTATGCATAACATGATTGATTCAGGGAAATTAAAAATGGAAAGTCTGTGGCAACCCTGTGAAACCAATAAGTCATATTTACGTATTATTGATTAAATTTGATTTAACTACACATTTGACTTTTTTGCAATGCATGCATGAAAATATTGGTATTCCGTGTCTGTAATGTGTACGCAAAATGCCAGATTTCTGTACTATCATTTTGTCATAGATTTTCGTAATATCGTAAATATATGAGGTTGACTTATTTAGTCAATAAAAAGTGTTCTAGGTACAAATTTACAAGAAGAAGTTTAATAATTATTATTCTTTTAATTATTAAAAATCCAAAATAATCTATTACGTGTGGGTTACGCCGGTTATGCGGAAGAAACAGAAACAATTCTTGATACTAACCATCGATAATTTCCATTTATGCAGTAATTTCTATATTTCATGGATCACGATATTAATAATCAGCGAAAATATTTAAAAAATAATAAGTTTCAAGCTCTGTTTATAATAATATTTAGTTAACTAAATATTTATAACTACAAGTAAATCTCAAGCTAATGCAAGTCAAATTTTGCAATTCAAATGTTGAGTCTTGCGTCCCTCGTTTTCAACGTCATCTCTAGGTCCATTTCGGCTTGTCTCTTCGGAAAATTCTGCCTCCATATTTCCAAGCTTTGATGTAGAGTATTTAAAAGCATTTGTGAATTTATTGGTTTTAACAGTGTTTTTATTGTTTATTTTTATCTTTATATGCTGTAAAAACAATTCCATTAAAGTCAATCAGATGCAGTTGGAAATGCAAACTTTCAATTCGACGTTCTTTATTTTTTCTCTGTCTGGAGTGGCTACCCTGTGTTTCTTTTTATTACATTATCATTATTTGTGATTGAGAAAGTATTAGAATTGTTCGAAATTTCACACCTCAGTTTTTCAATGTATCTCCACGTTTTGAGGCCCCTTGAAGCCAAAAATCAAGTTTTTGCGATGGCGTCTGTCTATACGTCTATCCGTCCATAAACACGATAACTGTCGAAAAAGTGGACGGATCAAATCGAGCTTTGGCACCATTTTTTTCGGTCCTAAAAGAAAGAACAAGTAAGTTAACCAGCATTCCTTTATCGACGGTTATGGTTTTATTAATCGAAAATGCTATCCAAAAATCGAATATTCCATTTTTACGCCAAACGACGACAGACACGTAAAAAAGTTTAAGAGAAGAATTGTAGCTGGCTTAAAGGTACTCCATGGTTCGCATCCAGCCCCCTGATCCGCTCGTTGGGGGGCCTATTATTCCGCCCGAGTCGAGTCCTCGCAGTACAGTCTTCCTCAAGCAAGAAGCATCGCTCTGCAATAGCAGGTGCAATTAGAAAGAGGAAGGTGTGACAGTGCAGAAGAAGGTAATATTAAAATTGTATGAATTTTAAATTCGGTCTTGAAGCTTTTAATAGATTGAACTACGCTATGATTCCTGAAAAAAGACAGTAAAGAATAACAGAAACAAAAAAAAACATGAATCAGAACAGGGGCCATCCATATGCCACGTGGACAGTTTAGGGGGAGGGGGGTATGGAGAAATTCCACGCTTGTCCACGAGGGAGACCGGGGGCGTCGGGCTAGAATCCACGTGGACACACATGAAAAACTAAGAATATTTTCACGACTTTTTGTTTGGACTTGAAACCTTGTTTAAGCTCACGTCCTCAAGTAAATCCGAATTTTCGGATAATTCATCGCTCCTTTTGGCCTCCTTGCGTTTGAAGACCAATGATATCTATATTTTTATAAAATATGTCCACGTGGACAGATAAGAAGGGGGGGGGGGGGGGGTTTGTCAAAATTCCACAGCTGTCCACGAGGGGAAGAGGGGGGTCAAAAAGTGGTGAAAAATTGTCCACGTGGTATATGGATGGCCCCACAATAAATTAATCCTTTGTTAACAAAATGTGTATAGACAGAAAAGGTGATGCCAACTTGACACGTGACAAGTGTTTTCCCGTCTTCATTTTTTTAACAATTCAAACATTCTTTTTTATGTAAATGTTCTATTTGTGAACTGAAACCTTTATAAAAAGAAAATTGCAAATTTCCCTTTAATTTACAGTCAATTTAAGTTAATTTTCTCCTTCGTGTGTTTGCAGGAAAATACACCAATAAGGGCAAGTTCATTTGGGGTACAAACAGTCAACTGTGAACCACTCGAGCAACTTTGTGAATCCGAATGACAGAAATGTTCACACTCAAAATATTGGTTCTCACTGGTCCAAAATCAAAAGAGACTTACACAGGCGCATTGGTAAAGTGTTAACAGGACTGAACATTATTTATTCGAGTATCTCGCCTCAATGAGGCGAGAGGATCTATTTGAGATAATGTGTTCTTTTCAGAACGAAAAAATCGGCCCTTTTCGGAGGCAACACATTGTTCTAATGAAGGATTAATTTATTGTTCTGATTCATGTTTTTTTTCTCATACTCTTTACTGTTTTTCAGGAATCATAGCGTAGGTCAATCTATTAAAAGCTTCAAGTCTGAATTTAGAACTCATCATACTTCAATATTACCTTGTTCTGCAGTGTCTCGCCTTTATCTTTCTAATGTCTCTCTTTCTAATTGCACCTGCTATTGCAGAGCGATGCTTCTTGCTTGAGAAAGCCTGTACTAGAGATACTGTACTGCCAGGACTCGACTCGGGCAGAACAATAGCGGGTCAGGGGGCTGGATACGAACCGCGAGTGTAACGATGACTTAATCTTTAACTATACTTCTTTACGTAGAAAATTCAGAGCATGGAGATGCATAAAAAACTGGAATCTAAAAGAGATGTTTTTGCTGAAATTTTCTGCAAGCATTCCAAGTGCAAAGAATAATTATCCGAGCGCGAAGCAGATTTTTATTATTAATTTCGTAGTCAAGTTATTTCCTTTTCTGTTAAAAATTTAGAGCGATGACTCAAATGATAAAATTGATATGTTTTGTGTAGCCCCAATCGCCGAAATAGCAGTAGAGGGTACAAATTGGATACAACCGTGGGATATGTTATCCCTAAACGTGACCTGCAAAGGCTCAGGCCCTTTTTACAAGTGCCTTCAATTTCATCGCGGCAAATATAACATTACAGGCAACGAGACTTGTTACGATACCGAACATCTTCAGACCTGTAACTTCTCCATCATCCACTACTTTCTCGAGCCCAGTGTTTCCACAATCGTAATGATTCTCCAAAATGATGTCAGCACTCAAGTATACCCAATCACCGTTAACATATACAGTGGTTAGTATTTCAGTTCTCTGTATTGAGGCTGGGAATACCATTTGAGTTAAGTTTAGAAAAGTTGATCGTTTTTCAAAATACGGCCAGTTTACTGCAGTTTACGTAATTTTTATTTGGATTCATTTTCACTTTTCTATTGCAGCAACCATTCAGCCTCAGCTGTCAGTAATCGTCGTGCCAGTCACCTGCTCATTGGTCGCTATCGTACTAATCATTTTCGGAATTGCGTACTATATTCAGAGCAGAGCCAGGTTTACCGTCGAAGTAGCGGACTTCGATTTTGGCAAGAGCAGTTCGGAAATGGAGTATAAAACTTTTAGGGAGAGATTACGAGATTCATTCAATAATGCTGTAAGACCTGGAATTACAAGAATAATACGCCCACCCTACTATGGAAGCATGAACCACTGACTGATTTTTCACTAATCATGATCTCTCTTCTACAAAGATCGAAAATGCAAGCAGTAACGCATTTTGTTTTATAATATGTTTCCGTCTTTTGTTGATGCTTATTTTACCTTTTTCTGTTACATCTTAAAAGACGTTCTTATTCAAGAAAATTAACAATTCAGACAACCTGAATGATATTAAGCTGCATTTTCCTTGTTATTTCTGCATGTTTTTGCCTTATTTGTGCCTTAATAGTGTAGTTTGTAATTTTTATTTTTAAAAAAGCTTGGCTTTCTCCTTAACATTCTTAAAAACATGAACCGATCTTAATGCACGTTTATATTTTTTCAGGGTTACAAACCGTTGCACGATTCTCAGATTTTGCAATGAGGGCGTCTTCAAAACAAAATACGTATTCCTTAAACATTTGCCTGCCTGTGTTAAGAGAATAAAGTGACTCCGTTTGAAGTGAAAAGACAGAATACATTTTTAATCAAAATTGAAATAGTTGGCTGCATTCGGATGGTGAAACGCACTTATTTGTTTCGAACTTTTGGGCGATAGATAATTCTGGACTCAGTATTCGTAGGCATTAATTAGCAGTATACACTTAACTTTCTACTGCACGATGCTTTCCAGTAAACCGTGAAACATAACATTTAATTGGAATTGTATATAAAGAAATTTATAACATAGGCTGTGAAAATGGAACACAAGAGAATGTTAATTTTGCATTACATTGTGCGAGGTTTGTCTCCAAAAATAGCATTATCTTTTGGAACTAGACCTTTGTAAAAAATGCAAATTAATTATAATCTGCAAACAAAAGCTGCTCATAGAAATGTGTAATATTTTTATTTTATAGGGCGACTTTTGCTGTTATACTGTAAATTTCTATGGTTAGAATCTAATCAACTTATCGCTTAAGATATTTGGAATTATCTTCGTGTAACAAGCCCAGCTTTTGACTCGTCATCAGAATTTTATGAGAAGTGTTGAAATTTCACAAGAAGGTAATTCCAGATTCGATACAAATTATTGTGTTACTTTTTATAGAACTTTGCGTAATCTACGAGTTATAATTATTTCTTACTTTTATGCCACAACCTATACGGTTTGGTCAAATAATAATTTGTATGTATGTATGTTTGTATAGTTTCTGATATGTATATAATATATTATAAAAACACAAAGAATTTACACCACGAATTCTTATTTGAGAATGTATTTCCTTCAAAATGAGACCTTCATACTTTATCTTATGTGTTTGAAATTGAAAAAATTGAAAAGTTTAGCAAAATTTTAAAACAATTTGGAACAATCTTAATTCAAAATGGTTTAATTTCAAACATATTTTTAATTTGAAATTATTAAGCTTTTAGTGTGATGAAAAATGATTTAATTTCAAGCACTTTTATTGAGATTGCGTTGAACGATTTTAATTTCTAACCGTGATTATACGCATGTCAAATTCCCCACGCGTGAAGTTCTATATTCAATAAGAAAAGGTCAATAGACCTTTTCATTTTGACTAATTCGGACCGTAGGGACCCTAGAATAGTAGAGCATATGAATGTTGAACTCCCCACCCGTGAAGTTCGATATTCAAGTGGCGTTTACGACAATTCACTCTGAGCTCAAAGGGGAGCTCAACCTCTTTATAGGATATAATCTGACGACCATGCAGTCTCATAAATTTCATTGGTTGAGCTGCCCTTCGAGCTCAGAGCGAATTGTCGTAAACGCAAAAGGTCTATAGCAGAGATTCTTGGTGTTTACGACAATTCGCTATGAGCTCGAAGGGAAGCTCAACCAATGAAATTTATGAGACTGCATGGCAGTCAGATTATACCCTATAAAGAGGTTGAGCTCCCCTTCGAGCTCAGAGCCAGGGTTGGTCAGTTACGTGCATAGTGGTGGCACTCCCATGTATCGTTTTGAAGACTTGGCTTCAAAATCAGCGCCATCTAGCGGTTCCCCCGGACACTATAAGTCAATGAACATACAAATCCCTGACAGCAATACATTCCAAACTCTGCTTCCCCCAAATTCTCGTAAATATTAAATTTCGCTTAATTTCGTGTAAATAAACTTTCAAAATTATCAAAATTGATGAATATAAAAAGATTTTTCATACGTAAAATATATATTTAAATACTATAAGTATGATTTGTTGTAATGCAAATGATTAATTGGCTTTACATTTGAGATTATGTCTTCGAATAATAGTTTTTATTTCTCTAACAAAGAAATTTTTATAAACGACAAACTTTGCTTGAAGAAAAAAACCTCCTAATATCTCAAAAATACTTTTATTTATATCCTTTTTAATTTATTTGTTACTGCTTCGAAATATGAAAACAACAAAGTAACCTCAAATCAACCAAATAGTACTTTTTTTTTTTAATTCAATACTTACCAATCAACACATTTCCTTACATCAGCACGAAATAGTACACACAGTACGTATATAACAATATACACATCAAAACTTGCAGAAAATTTTATATAACAAGGTTAACACAACAAACACAATTTGACACTTCGACTAATGGCCAATTTCGAGATTTCGAAATATTTGAAAATATTATGGTTGCACATGCGCATTGCATTGTACTGACTCTCAGCGCCACCTAGCGGTTCCCCCGGACACTAAAACATAATGCCTTCAAAACTATACATGGGAGTGCCACCACTATGGTTACGTGTAACTCGAGTATTTTCTACGTGTAATACGTTTTTGACGTAATATGCGTCGAAAACAGTAGAAAACTCATGTAAGTTACGTTTTGAAGATGGCCGCCTTGTAAAATCACGAGCGGATCAGTCCGTGCGTGCCCCCCACCACTGAAACCACTATGCGCGCTCAGGCAATGAGCCCGGGAGTGTTCAAGCGGTTCGAACTTTTCATGTTTACGTTACAGTACACTGTACAGGTACAGCACAACAGGTATAACAGTGCGCGCAATTATACAGCATTTCGTTTTTTGATTTATTTATAAATGTTTAAATGGAATCGGGTGAGCGATCTGTAACTGTAACAAAGTGTAGTGCTTGTGGTGTCACATTTACGCATCAAAGCTCTCTAAATAAACATTGTAGAGAAGTGCATGGTGTGATTCAACTGAAGACTTGTTCTGTTTAAGTACAAATTACATTTGTAATTTATAAATTTTGAGTAGGCCTCTATAGATTTGATCTAAAGAATATAATCGTTTAAGTTATTTTCAAATTATTTTAAATTGTAACTGCAAAAGTTATTTTATTTTAAATTTTTTGGTTGAAAATTCTTGATTGCAAGTTGCACTACTTTATTAAAAATTCATCTTTTTGTAGAAAACTTCTAATTTAAATAGTGAAGCAAGTCATGGAAGTCACTCGTCTTCACGTTCCAAGCGGGATGTCGGGCTTTCACCCTTATTTATTTATGTTTTTATTTGTTTTCTCTTAATGTTTTAATTATGTTAAATCATGTGTTTTACTTTCTGTTGAATTTTTACTTTGACTTTATCTTCGATTTTTAACTTGTACCAGGTATGTTTGTTTCTCTGTTTCCCTTATTGAGCCAGATAACAATCGTGCGACGCACAGTACTCGCATGCGTGCGAGGAACGCTGTGCGAGTCATAACGCACGCATGCCACCATAACCTGTCGCAATGCTGTGATGGATAGGTAGAGTGCGTGTGTAATGCGTCTCATATCGCCATCACGACGTACCCCAGACAGCAAAGTGCGCGCACGGTGCGACGCACGTGCGTCGCACCACGTGCGGATTTTCTCGCAGGACATGCGCGCAGAGGATGACACAGCTGCGTCCTCATATGCGTAACAGGTGTGTCGCACGTCATGCGTGCCGGTGCGGGTATGGTGCGTGCACACATTT
>CAKNYM010047718.1:0-35133 GCA_932195095.1 Andricus curvator
CTCCGCATAGTTACTTTGACCTTAACGTTAACACTATGATTTATTCAGAGTACGCACTGCCGCGAACGATGCCGAGGAACGAAGACGGTATATCTAACGATTGCTGTTGACTCGCATTGATTCGCTCCGACTCACTTCTTATTTTCACTGACTCCACTGATTCCGTGCACTAACTTACGTTATTTCCCTTATTCAGAGCGTTAGTTGCTCTAACTTTCGATCTCAGACATCTTTCTCGATGAGAAGGTGAATTAAATTTGTTACTATTTTTAGTAAGATTTAATTAATGAAAATAAATAAATAAGTAGTGAGAGTAAGTTCCAAGTATTTTATTATTATAATTTCCAGAATGAAAAGCCTCTTGAGAGTTTTTTAATGATCACTAATTCTGAAAAAAGAAAAAGGAGTTTGTTTTCTAACAAATTGGCTATTGAGCATACATAGGTGATTTTGGATTTCTAATAATTAATAATTTCTTGAATTTGTCCCTAAAGTCCATGAATTTGATAATAATTCAAACAAATTTTTATTTTATCTTTTAATACTTTAAATTCAGTGCATATTTAGGTAAAATTAATATGGGTACTATATTAAATTCAATTTGAACCGCTTAAAATTCTCAACTTTTCAAGTAAAAATATTGCATTTTCAACAAGATAGATGATTTTTTAACTAAATACTTAAATTTTCAACCAAACATATATTAATTTTCTACCAAACATTAATTGTCTACCAAAAAATACTATTTTTCAAGAAAATAATGAATTATCAATAAAATAGTTGAATTTTTAACTAAAAATTATTAATTTTCATCTTAATAGTTGAATTTTCAACTAAAAAAAGATCAGTTTTCAACCAAAAATGGAATAGTTAAATTTTCAGTTAAAAAAATTAATTTTCAGTTGAAAAAATTAATTTTCCTCCAATAAAACGAACAAATTTCCAACCAAAAAAGACGAATTTTCCGAAAAACTATTTACATTTTCAAACAAACTGATTAATTTTCAACTAAAATAATCAATCTTCAACTGGAGTATTTGAATTTTAAACCAAAAAGATAATTTTTCAACCAAATGATGAATCTTTAACCAAAAAGTTAATTTTTAACAAAAGAGTTTAACTTTCAATCAAGTAATTAATTTTGCATTCCAAAAAATATGAATTCGAACGAAAAATCTAGAAGTTGATATTTCAACCAAAAAAGATTTTTATTTTTAATCAAAAACAGTTTAATTCAACCAAAAAAGACGACTTCTCAACATAAGTTTAATTTTCAACTAAGAAAAAATTTTCAGTTAGGAGAGAGAAAGAATTGCAAAAAAAAACTGTTGAATTTTTAAGGTAAAAGATACATTTTCAACCAAGAAGAATAATTTTCTACCAAAAGGAACGAATTTTTCGTCAAAATAAATAGATAAACTTTCATTCAGATACTTGAATTTTCAACTAAAAACGATAAATTTTCAACCAAAAATAGAAAAGAGAAACTTATAGCTAAGAAAATTAATTTCAAACAAAGAAAAAACGACGTTTCAACAAAATAGTTCAATACAGTAATATAAAGCTACGTTTACCAATTAAGAATTATTGTTATTCAATTTTATATTGAAATTTAAAAAAAATAAGCACGCTCTCGAAAATATTCTCTGACTTAAAAAAAAAATCCCTGAGATTTCCAGGTTTTTCCGAGTATATCAAAATTCCCTGACAATTCCAGGTTTTCCAGGCAGGGTAGACACACTGTCTAAAATGTAAACACTAAAAACGAACTTCTCGAATGGGATGCAGAATTGCAGTTGAAGAAGTATTGAGTCATTTTAGTAAAAAAGATATTTATTTATTTCTCGTTCGCACCGGAATTGTAAGCTTTAAACTTGTAACATATCCATAGAATGATTTATAATATATAAATAAATAAGAATGCAGGAAAAACGCAAATATAACACCCGGCGCTATCTGACGTTATTTTCATTAAGCTCGCCTTGATTCTCCCTTATTCTCTTAGATTCGCTTCTTAATCGAACTGACTCACTTCTTAAACGCACTAATCTGGTGTTTAAACTACTGACTTCGCCGTTAACTCGCTTGATTCCTACTGACTCGTTTATTGCGCTTAGTGATTTCAACGCAATACAAAGATTCCTAATGATTTCATTAGATTTCTCAATTTTATGCGTTATTCATACGATTTCGTATAACTTGGCATTGTTTGTGATTGATTTCCTACCCACTTCAAGCGTTAGAAACCCATGATTCGAGAGTGAATAGGCCTTGGCTACATATCTTCTTAATTACTGTTCTTACTTCTAAACGCTAGCGACCTTGCCCTGGACTTCCCTTTTCTCTTACCACTACCAATCTAAAAATTGGAATTTATTCCACAACGCTTCTTCCCAATTGTACTTCTTTAGGAGTTATTTTTTGACTTTTTTTTCTTACTTATCCCGTGCAACCAGCTCATTCTCAGATCATCCAGCTTCTTCATCCATTTCTCTGTCTGACCATTTCCATTCTAAATCCACTGCACACTCTCTTCCATGCTTAACCTTCCCCCTTGATCACCTGTACGCCTCTCTAACACATGCAACCATATTTCCTGCTCATGCCTACAAACTCTACACAGATTCTCTTCTCCATTCATTCATATCCTACATACTCTTACACCCTCGCCCATTCTGAATCTCACCACTCAATTCCGTTTGCGCTCCATCTTAATCTTTTTCAGGTACACTAGAATTTGGATTGGCGCAAGAGGGGCTGCTCAGCCAAGCGTGACTAACGGCTCAAGGGCCGCACTCTCCGCGCGTAAGTTGCATCAGTTTACGTCCTCCATCCAAATCCTGCCTGTTGACGTTCAAACGGTCTGCATTTAGTTTCAAGGCTGCTGCAAGCAAGATACTAAATTTCAAATAATAAAACAATAATAAAGATACAAATAATAATAAATTAATAATAAAATCTTAAATAAGAAATTTATATAAAATATACAAATCATAATTTGAAAATTTTTGCGATATATTTAAATATATTATATAATTTAATCTTCTCAGTGATGAACTGATAAATGATCAAGATTTAAACGAATCGAAATCAGTGACAAAAAGAACAAAAAAGGAAGGCCTGGGAGGTATTTTTGAATGCGGATACACGGATAAAAAAGAAAAGTTCGTGAAATGTAAAGTTTGCTCTGCACGAAAAATATTGAAAAATGACGGATGAAAATACAACTGGAACTACCCGACATTCAAAAAACTTCCTTAACTAGGAATAGCAGAAAGCCATTCCTAATAGTGTACACCAGCAGCCAAAAGATGTATTATTCACTAGAATTTAAATATAATTTAATTAAAAGTTTACATTTTACCATTTTGCGCAAGAAATTCAATGATTTCAAAATAAAATTTAAATGAATTTTTTTTAAAACCTAAATAAATTATAAATAAATTTATATTTTTAAAATACATGAGGAGTCGAAAAATTAATTTTTACTATTTCTGAAGCCTTTTTTAATGGAAATATGATTTTTAGCCTGAATAAAACTGGAAATCCTTGTCCCTTTTTTCATTCAAGATTAGTGACATAAACATATGTGACATATGTGATATATAACATATATGACAACTTTCTATATTATTTTTATTTTTATATAATAAATCAGAGAATAATATTATTACTATAACCCTGAAAATAAGAATAGAAATTCTTAACATTTTATGGATAAAAACGATCCTTCTTTTTGAATTTAAAAACAAAATAAAATTATATTTTGACCAAATTTATTTCAAATTGGGCAGGCTGTGCCTGCCAAATTCGGTACAACCCTTTTCGGTACATAATATGTTGTTTTTCAACGGATTTTAGACGACTTGTATTTCACAGAACTTTTCTCTACCTTGCGTCTTGTTCCAAATGTTCGCTAAAATATTAATAAAGTCGGCTATAATTGTGTTTTTTTTTAAACAATGCAAAATTCTAATATTTTGTATAACCGACTTTAGTAATATTTTCGCGTAAATTTTGGAAAAAATAACGCAAGATAAAAAAGTGTTTACAAACTTTTTTTTAGAAGTCTTCTTGTGGATCAATTTCGATTTTTTGACTTTTTTCGTATCTCGTCTCGTTACTGAAAAAAATGAGAAATTTCATTTTTCATGAAAATAAATTCAATTTTCTCTTCTTCAACACGCGGGCACAAGATAAATTGTTTTTGGATAAATCCACCATATTAGTGCAAACTTAGAAAAAAAATGAAGAAAAATTAAAATGATGGCCTCATTCAGAAAATTAAGTTTAATGATTTTCAGAAAAACCGAAACCATTTTGACAGTTTTTTATTTATTTTTTAGATTTTTTGGTTTAGATACTACACTACTTGAACAAAATTTCAACATGTTTTTATAAACTGCGGCACCATTTTCAAAAATTTTAATAATCATAACTTAGTCAAACAAAATTTTCGTCTAATCGGTAAAATACGCGTCGTCTACAATTCCTTTTAAAACAACATATTTTGTCTCGGAACGATTCTGTGACTTCAGCATGCACAGCCTGCCCAATTTGAAATAAATATGACAGCAGTTTCAGCTTGATACGAGCGGGGGCCGATTTGCCATGCTTACCCGGCTATACTTTTTTCAACGTGAGCTATGCACCTAAAATGTTGGTCTTCTGAATGAAACGCAGCACCATTCAAATGATGATGATGTTACGTCCTGAATACGGCTCTGAGGCAGGCATAGGTATGTACAGTTCTCTCCAGAGGTTGTCCAATCCAAAATCCTTATTAATCTCGCCTGTGTACCCCTTAATGATATTTAAAGCACTGTGAAGTTTGTTTGAACTAGAAGCATAGATCTTCAGGTCATCCGAGTGCGAGAGCGAGTGGCAGAACTGTGATGCAAAAAAGCAGAGGGCTCATCGTGCCACCCTGAGAGACGCCCCTCTCGAAGGTGATTTTGTTCATTGTCACACTATAATTTCTAGATGACATGGTGAATCTAGTTTTCCAAAGGAGCATCAATCTCTCTATGCATCTCACAACATGTGGATGAGCCGTCAACCTTTCTAACAGACAGATGATAAGTCTATGAGAGGTTGAATCGAAAGCTTTTCAGTAGTCAGTCCAGGCCATCGACAGGCAGCGCTGGTGAACTGCTGCATCTTTGCAGACGCACCCGTCAATTAGCAGGTTCTCTCGGCAGCCTGCTACACCTTTTTTCCGAGCCACGTTGTTTGTACATCTCTGTCTACACAGATCCAATTCTTCGAACGATCGGTTCGTTTAGGATAGCTGTAAAGATTTTATGCAGCGTGTTCAGATATGCTATTGGCCTATAGTTCTCTGGCATGGACAAGTCGCCTTTCTTCGGTAGGAGTATAGTGCGTCCTAATATCAGCCACTTTGGAATAAGCGTCTCCGACTTTAAATTTAAGGTGGATAATTAGGCCAAATGTTTGATGTGTATAAGAAAACTTCTTCCACCAGAAGTTCTTAATACCATCTGGTCCTGCAGCGGAGAAGTGCCCCTTAGTGCTTTTTTCACCTCTTCGGCAGTGATTTGTGGCCATTCCTGCTCAGATGTTATGACATCAATTATATCCTCAGCGTCTTCCTTTAAGATGTGTCGAGTCTCGTAAGTCTCTCTCCAGGAATTCTCGACCTCCTCGAGCTTAGGCGGATTTTTTACAGAAACAGGGATATAACTGCAGACGCACTATGAGTCAACGATAAACTGTTGATTCTCCCTAACCTACCTCTCCCTATTCTGTATTCTTCTACAAATCAGCGTTATTATCAGCGTATCGTCGATAGGTATACATGAGTCACTGGTATTGACTCTGGATTGGACAAGTGTGCCAAGATTCATCTAAAGCCAGGATGAATTGTTGGCATTCCCGAGGACCCTGAGCTCGCGGATATGCGTGCTATTCGACACTTTGATACTGGCGAGACCTACCTGTTCCTAGGCGTGCCTAAGAACCGCATTTAGGATATAACATCAGTGAAGAAGGCTTCCGAACCAGATACGAGGGTAGGTTAAAAATTTCATGCAAACTCTGAGTGATAGCACCACTAGTGCGTACCGAGGTTGCTTTACTTAGTAGAATCTCTTGGAGGAATATGCACTAAGTTATAGCCAGATCTGTCTATTACTCTGTGTTTGGCGTTCGCTTGAATCGAGAAAGTCGAGGAATTTCGAGAAAATGGTTGAAAGAGAATTCGTGTGTTGATCAAACATTACTTTGTAAAAGGCATATCGCCACAAGAAACTAAAGTGCAGCTTGATAAACATCATGGTGAATCTGCACCTTCGATAAGAACGGTTTATAAGTATACAGAAATAATGGATAAACTCCATGATATGATGATGGATGATAAAAGAGTGAATCTGCGTGAGGATGCTAGTGCTGTGGGCATTTAAAAGGAACGAGTACATCATATTTTGGATTAACATTTAGGCATGAGATGTTAAGAAACGATCTTGATCGGTGACCGAATTCTCAGCTCCAGTCGACTACAACCTTAAAGTCAAGGAGAAGGAAAAGGAGGAAAGGTAGCTACACCTTAGAAGGGATCTGCCAGAATTGTTCCCAGGATATTCGGTTAAAATGATTATTATCCTTGTTATCGGTGTTCTCAGACGTGCGCAGCTATCGCTGGTTCTGACGGTCGTGAGACGTAGCCATAGGCGTGATTTACCAAGGTTCGACTGGCAGCCAGTGTCATTTCAATATGTATGTATGTATCTCCTATATACTCTCTATTATGTGCTCCTATAATTTGGTCACCTCCCAACGGTGCTTTTTAGTACTCAGAGCTTTTATTTTCAATGAATTCAAAATAAATTGAATGAAAAAGCGACGATTACAATTTTCTTCGTATAGAGGTGGCAAAATATTATATTTAAACGAGTTGAAGCGTGTTTATTTATTCATATTAACTGTTATTATTAGAGGTATGGTGCACATTTGAACTCATACATGTCTATATACGTACCTGTCATTTGTATACGAAATAAAAGTAATGAAGATTTTTTACTTCATAGAGTTGTTTAACCCCCAAGACCACGCCTGGGTTTAAAATTTTCTTCAAAATAAAAAAAAACGAGAAATTTCGTTTTCACTTACTCAAGAAGATGGAAAGGCGGGAAGAAGGGTTCATAAAAAATTATATTCTTCAACACAGCATGAAAAACGCGAGGTTTTTCAAGCATGAGAAGCGAGCAGGACATTACTTTTTTTCGAGCGTAGAAAGAAAAACAAGGAAAATACCGCTGCGAACTACTATGGGTGTATTCACTATGGATGTATTTATCAATGCTAACTTCATGAGCACTTTGATTCCTCACAGGCAACTTATCTTATTTTTAGAAAATTAGTTAGACCAGCAGAAAGGTCATAATTTCTTTGAATTTTGTAAATCGCTATTGATAGATCATGAAAGGTCATCAAAGGTTACTCAATTGATCACTCAAAGCGACTCACAAATGCGAAGAATGACATCACATACTATAATATTATATTCTCAATATCAAAAATGTTTTCCTTATATAAATAAGGTAAATAATTTTGTTTAAATATTAAAAAACGTTATTAGTAGGTCACGGAAGGTCATGAAAGGTTCTTCAATAGGTCAACTAATGTGTCTCGAAGTATCGAACAAATATATCATATACAGTACTCTGGTATTCCTAATATCAGCAAAGTTTTTCTCATATAAACAGAATACGAATTTTTTTTTAAACTTCATAAATCGAAAAGGTTTTTCAAATATAAACAAGGGAAAAATTTGGTTTTCGAAAACATCCTGGCGGACCGAACAAACGGAACGGATACGCTACAGCGTATCCTTATAGTATCCACATCGTATCCTCTGCGTATCATGCAAGAAAAACTCATTAAAAAAGAAAGATTAACATTTCACCTGTTGAAATTCGGATTCTACGTGAAATTTTGAGTTAAAAGGTCACAGAGTAATCACAATAGTTTTTCTTGCAACATTAAAAACTTTTAAAAAATATAATACTTATCGATGACGTGCGCTGAAGGCGACTTCAAACGCATCGTCGTTCAGTAGCAGTCAATAGGCGTTATCCGTCGACGATGCGTTTGAAGTCGCCTTCAGCCCACGTTGTCGATAAGTATTATATATTTTAAAAGTTTTTAATGTTGCAAGAAAAACTATTTCGATTACTCCGTGACCTTTTAACGCAAAATTTCACGTAGAATCCGAATTTCAACAAGTGAAGTGTTCATCTTCCTTTTTAAATGAGTTTTTCTTGCATGATACGGAGAGGATACGATGTGGATACTATAAGGATACGCTGTAGCGTATCCGCTCCGTTCGTTCGGTCCGCCAGGGCACAAAAAAACTACATACATCTAATTAACCGATCTAGCTCAAAATATTATCAGGCATGGACATTAATTGGAGCTACAATTTATCTCATTTTCACGCACGGAGAAAAATGGGTAGTCAAACTTAAAGTGTCTAAATTTAGATGGTCAGTTTGATCTTCTGGATAGTACCCAGTACCATACACAATTTTTTCTTCATAGTCAGGCAGATCATTATTTCGTAGTTTGTTTGAATATACAAAGGTGATTTAGACTCACTATCTGTATATTCAAATCGACACTCTAGAATGTCAAACAGAAGTTGCTGTGTCACGACCTCTACTGAACGCCGAGGGAACACCCCCGACACCCAAAACTCATTTTTGGAGCGACTGACGTTCGATGTCACGTTTGCCGTTTCAGTCATTAATTAGTGCGTATTCTCAACAATTTCGACCGAAAACGTGTTCAGAATTTCGTAATTTGTTGATAAAGAAACCAGACTTGCGAGATTTGAATGATGGATTGTAACGAGGTTTCAAGAGTAAATTCAAAAATGTGTAAAAACAACTTTCTGCGGTTTTGCCGAAGCCGTATCTAATCTCCAAAGGCAAAGACTAAATCACTCACACGAGCGGGTTGAAGAAACTCACCGTCCAGCCAAGATCCGAGCCTAGATTAATACCTAGACTAAGCCATATATTCCTTCTTATTATATACGAAAACCATCGTCGGGAACTCTTGAGAATCCCAGTTCAATATAGTAATATTAAGAAAGTATAATAACAGGCAAAATATGTATGGGGTCGGCGTCGAGGCTTGACTAAGAAGAGGAAGCTTACTGAGTGTCAACAGGGAGGACACCACAACTACCATCAAGTTCCCGGAAGTTCGTGCCATCCGAAAAATAAAGCGGTCCCTTAACATCGACAAACGACAAACTGACAGCTTGTCAACACCAGAGCAGCCGACAATGGGGGTTGACAACCAGGGAAGCCGGCGCGGAACACGAGACGAGCAAGAAGGTCATCTCACGAGGCAGAGGCCTCGTCCACAGCACGAGAGTTCGCGCTGCACCCGTTGTCATGGTAATCACCAATCGGTAGCTAGGTGGCGGTCATCACATACAAGCAGCCAAGGTGGGACTACAGTACCCACGGGCCAGACACAACCGATACAGAACAGAGATGCCACTACGGACCACGAGAGGCAGCACGGGCCGGAAGGCGGTCATGTTTAAAGCAACCAGAAGGCGGCCTTGTTATAAGCGGCCGGAAGGCGGACATGTTTGAAGCAACCAGAAGGCGGCCATGTTATAAGCGGCCGGAAGACGGCCATGTTTGAAGCAACCAGAAGGCGGCCATGCTATAAGCGGCCGGAAGGTCGCCATGTTTGAAACAACCAGAAGACGGCCTTGTTATAAGCGGCCGAAAGGCGGCCATGTTTGAAACAACCAGAAGACGGCCTTGTTATAAGCAGCGCTCTGGCGGCCAATGAGGGTCGCGGTAGACCGTGAGGTGAACCAATCAGCGGCCGTGAAGGAAGAACGAAGTGCGCCTAGAAGAAAGGAATGGAAGGAAGATCGAACAGACGAAACCCTGTCTTTTGTGTTCTTGGCTCGACGGGGATCGGTACGACCGGCTAACCGGAGATTGAATTTTGTAATTTCGAAGAACCGAACTAAATCGGAAAAAGATTCTCAGCTTACCATTCATGGACCACGAAGGGAAGAAAGATTTAGCTGGATGGCCGAGAGGTAGGTGGTCTTCCTTATTACCGTGAAACTCAGAATTCTCAGCCTCAACATTAAACGCCCACGCGGTGTGGCGGATTGTGACCGCGTGTAGTTTCTTGTGTAAATTGATAGAGTGAGACCGACTGGGACCCCCTCAACACCCAGAAGTGGAGAAACGCTCGACTCAAAGCCCGACTTTAGCCTAGTTGAGGCGGGAGTCTCTCATTTTGAAGAAGGGTGGGCACGTGATAATGGACGCCGGACGGCGTCGTGCCTAGCGCGGGTGTCTCTGTAAGTAATTGTTCGTCGTTTCTGTCAGCGAAATTATTAGCCTTTTCATAGATTATAGTGGATTAATCCAATGAACCATTGATAAAATTCCAAGTAACTTTCTTTGAGAACACACGGAAGTGTTCATTAATTTGACATGATCAGGTAGTGAATATTTTCGCGGAAGACATATGTTTCTATCCCTCGTTTTACTCGGGAATACCCCTAAGATGGAACAGGGCCCGTGGGGTGACATAGATTCCCAAAAATGTAAGCCATTGAGGAAATTTTTCGGGGATTTGATGTGATTTCAAAAACTTGAAGAATTTACATATGTTTCCGTGATTTGCAGAATTTGGGAGAATCTTTAGGTAAATTGAAGAGAATTTTTGGAATGTTTCGGTAATTTACAGAATTGAGAGAATTTTCTGAATTTTTCAGTAATTTGCAGAATTTGAGAGAATTCTCGGAATCTTCAGGTTAATTGAAGAGAATTTTCGGAATTTTTCGGTAATTTACAGATTTCAGATAATTGGCGGAAGTTTTCAGTGATTCGGTAAATAATTCTTGGACAATTATGTGATTTCTTAATCTAATCCGCGGGGGACACTTAACTGCGTCGAAACTTCTCCGCCCGCTGGTTTTCCGGTGACAAAAGTCTAAAATGATTGGGCTAAGAGTTTTCGGAATCGTCAAGTAATTTAAAGAGAATATGAGTATTTCCGAAAATTTTCGAGAGAATTAAAGAATAATGAGTGTTTCCATTATCTTTCGGGTTGCGTAGATTTTCGAGATTTTTTTCGGAATGTAGAGAGTTTAAGGGTGTCATGGAAATATTGCGAGGAGCAAGGGGAAATTACCAGAAATTTAGGAAGGGTTAACGAAAATTTAAAGAACTCACGGACAGTTTCGAGAGTTTTACTGAACAAAAAGTAAACTGACCCATAATTTACGAAAGGGCTAACTAAGAGAAGGAAATTTTCGGTTCAATTTTTGTTCCCGGTATTTTTAGGGGGATTATTCACGAGCATAAGAAAAACCTTGGTAATTTACGGAAATTTCGAATCCGTCCCAGAAATTTTTCAGGGTATTTCAGTTTTTTTTTTTGCTAAGCGGCTTTAACTTAGCCTAGAGCAATGGACCCCTATGACCTTGTGGAAGGGGAGGTAGCGCGAATGTACGACCAGGAAGACGCGGAACTCCAAGTAACTACGACAGATAGCAAAACACCGGTTACCGCCGGAACCGCATCTTAAGGGGCTACCGAGGGCAAAAATAGGAAATATAGGGCCAGTGTGGGCGCGATAATGGCCCCGTTGCCGAGTTGGGCAAACGACCTAACAGGCAAGGTCTTTAGGGCAATCCTAAGAGGGTTGCATCTAAATACAAGCGGGGTAGACGAGGTATTGCGCGAGCGAATGGGGCGGTCCTTCGCGCCTCAAGGGGGAAACCAGGCAGTACCGTGGTACCCAGAAGACGGGGACCCCCTGGGGCATGTATCACGGCGTCTGGGGAACGAACATATCTTACTGGGCCCACAAGAGGTTCCAAGGCAGCGAATTGGGTTCCACCAACCTTTTACAATGTTGGATACGACCCCCCATGGACACCGACAATGGCCAGGGATGGGGGGAGGCCAAGCCTTGAGGGCGGCGTTGTCACCAACCTACACCTCACCTCCCAGCAGAGACATGTGGAGGGAGGATGAAGGGGCAATGGCACCACCTACTCAGACAGCAACACCAGTTGGGGGAACATAGGAAGCACGTTGGAGGGGAACTCTCGTTTCGCGAATGTAGATACTAGGGCTCGCGGAGTGAAAACTAGGGCTAGGGAGGTAGATGAGCGCCTAGGGCTATCCCAACACCTTGCTCACCCGGTTTCCGGAGAGAACGCCGTGCCTCAGCAGTATCAAGGGACACATAGGAGGTTGCAGGGCCAGGGTAGGGCTCAGGGCCTGCCGACTAGGGACTGGGAGTATACGACTGGTACAGCCGGAACCGGGGAGTCTCATTGAAAAATAAGCCACAGCATTACGAAACCGTGGTCTGGGGCCGGACCACACAAACGGAGGGCTATCGGTACGCGGAGAATTATCCGGGGCCACACACGCCAGGATTTTCTCCGTATGACCACCGTGAACACAGGCTATGGGAAAGTGAGGGGCTCCGAACGGATCGGACCACAGACCAGTACCCAGCGTCGAGTCTCTTCCCTCACACGAACCCGACCTTAGCCAGGAGGGAAGAGGTCGAACAAAAGCGATGAGTTCATACTTGGGGCAGATTAGAAAATTACGATAGGTACGTACACCATGATTTTTCCGAGCCAAGAGAGAACAAGTATAGGCCGTATGCTACAGGGTATGGGGGACATGAGCCCACACGACGAGACCAAAGCGCGAATATTAGACCTATTCAAGACAATAGGGACCAATACGTCCCAAGGACCGCACAGGGACAAGATGGGCCGTATCGGGGGATATGGCGGCAGAATAGAGAGCAGAATTGCGCCCCGCAGAATAGGTACTCCCACGGTTGGGAGGAGAGACCGGTATACGAGGGCTACCTCAGCAAACCAAGGGACGTGACAAGAATCGTGGAAAGGTGGAAGGTCAGTTTCAACGGACAAAAGGGCTCAAGCGTGGACAATTTCTTGTGGAGGGTCGAAGAGGGCAAAGCCGCCTCTTTCCTCGCGGACGAGGAGTTGTTAGTTGCGATGCCCTTCCTTTTGAAGGATATTGCGTGGCACTGGTTCCGTCAGAACAGATTAAGATGGAACACATGGGACCAGTGCAAGCGGCATTTCCAAGCCCGCTTTGGGGATGCTTTCTACCAGGAAAGGTTAGAAGAGCAGATCCTCTCACGCAGGCAAGGCCAAGAGGAATCGGTGGCAGACTACCTAACCTAAGTGTATGGACTTTATCAGCTCTCGACCAGGCCAATGGACCTCAAGGTCCAAATGAACAGGGTATACGCGACCCTCAGATCCGACTTTAGAAGGGCCATCAGATGTTACGAATTTACAGACTATAACGGTCTGGCGGTCCTGGCAGTGGAATATGAGCGAGTAACATCCACGATAGGTGAGGATATAGCTCCCCCGTCCCCAGAAAAGTTCCTTATCTCAAAATATGCGTATAAAGGGAAGGGGCCCCCGCTTAAAAAGAGTAGTTCTGTGGCCGCTATCACCCCGACATTAGCTGATAGCGAACCCACACAGAACTCGTCGGAGTTAGTCCACCTAATGAAAACGCTGATCGCAGCTATTGGCAACGTAAAGCCTGAACCTGTCGCGAGCGTAGGTAGAGACGAGCCCGTGAGTAAGCCTAGGTCCGAGGGATCCAATAGACTTAGCGGTAGGGGTCCTTGGGAGCGAAAGAACTCAGCCAAATCATCTGACGGGAAATCGGCACAATCTCCAAAGATGGCCTCCGGGTCGACCACTTTCAGAAAACAGGGGGACGATTCGGAGGTAGAATGTTGGAACTGCTGATGAAAGGGTCACTTCCAAATTGGATGCAGGAAAAAGCGTAGACGTAATTATTGCCAACGGTGCGGCAAGGAGGAAGTGACCACCAAATAATGCGAATTGTCCGGGCACTGTCCGGGAAACAGAAAAAGGGAGAACGTGTAATAGTCAACCCTCCTCCCTCCAGTCCCGGAATGACCCCACAGGACGACAGGCAAATAGCGGAACAGAACAGGCTCGAGCCGACGGAACCGGCTGTAGCGGGGATAGCTCAAGATGGTGAAGGTCGAAGTGAAGGACCCCCCAAAGAAGGACAAAGGGCTTACCCAGCGAGTCTTTACGACTGCCTGAACAGGGCATCCCGAACAGTAATGGGAGATATTGGCTTGGTTATAGCAGAACGGTACACGGCAACATTGCACACGACACCGAAGCAAGCGGTTATGACTGCTGACGGTACCGTCAGTTAAGTTCATGCCAAGTATTCTTGGGTATGGATTTCATCTACACATTCGGAATAGTACACGATGGCAGTAAACAAGCCTGGTATATGGCGGACTATCCGGAATTAGTCTACCATTATACCGAGGAGCGTACCGAGCTGGAAGTGGAGAGGAGGGATGAAAATCCGACAACATTAGACCATTGTTGCGGCTTCAGAGAAATAAAAGCTGAGGAGCGACAAGAACTGGACACACTAGTTGCCGGCATTATTAAGTCCCCTCCTGAGGTACTTCCAGCAACCGATCGCATAACCCGCAGCATAGACGTCGGAGGACACCCCCTGCTAAAACAAAGGTATTATCGAGTGTCCCCGAAGGTGTTGAAAGATATTCAAGATGAGGTGACTCGAATGTTAGCCGAGGGAATAGTAGAGCCGTCGAAAAGCGGATGGTACAGTCCTGTAGTAATGGCTCGAAAGGCTGACGGGAAATATAAATTTTGCGTGGACTACCGTAAGCTTGACAAGGTGGACAAAAAGGATGCGTACCCTTTGCTGAAGATGGACATGATCCTTGCGCACTTCGAGCAGCGAAGTACATAACGACCTTGGATCTAAAGTGGGGCTACCACCAAATCCCGATGGCCGAAGATAGTTGGGAGTACTCAGCGTTTACAGTCCCTGGAATGGGGCTCTTTCAGTTCACAAGGATGCCCTTTGGACTGTCAGGAGCCTCTTCGACATTTCAGCGATTAGTAGACTCCCTCATAGAGCCAGACATGTAGCCTAACGTCTACGCGTACCTCGATGACATAGTCATCGTAAATGAGACGTGTAAGGGTCACCAGGAATGGGTAGCTCGAGTAATAGACCGCTTGCAGGGCGCTGGACTGACAATAAACCCAAAGAAATGTTAATTCGAGAGACTGACCGTGCGTTATCTCGGATTCCTGGTGAATCAGAAGGGTTTTGCAAGTCGATCCGGACAAGGTCGAGCCTCTTTTCTCCTATCCAGACCCAAGGACAATAAAGCAACTGAGACGGTTCTTGGGAATGGCGTCGTGGTACCGTTGTTTCATACCCGACTTTGCGACTGACGCGGAACCACTTAACAGACTGCTTAGGGCGAACGTTCCATGGAAATGGGGGACCGAAGAGTAAAACGCGTTTGCTAAGCTTAAAAAACAAATTGCGACAGCACCGATTTTGACATGTCCCGCCTTCGAAGTCCCATTCGTGCCCAAGACCGACGCGAGCGATTTTGGTCTCGGCGCAGTCTTAACGGAGATGCAAGACGGCGTTGAGAGAGTGATCGCTTTTGCGAGTAGGACGATGACGGACGCGGAAGAAATACTCGGTCACGGAGAAGAAATGTTTAGCCGTGATTTGGTCGGTTAGAAAATTTCGTCACTACCTGAAGGGGTTTCACTTCACAGTAATGACCGACCACAGTTCGTTGCGATGGTTACATAACCTTCACAATCCAACCGGTCGATTGGCGCGATGGGCACTTGACCTCCTCGAATACGTTTTTGAGGCCGTGCCTTTCGCCCTTTCTTGGATGTATGAGGAGGAAGTAGTAATCCCCATAGCTGCCATGGAGCCGGTGGAGGACGAGTGGTATCGTAGACGACTGCGCGACGTGGAAAAAACCACAAGAAAATTCCATGGGTGGAAAATTGTTGACGGAATGTTGTATCGGTACCGTCCGAATCCGTTGATAGACCCAGAAATCGAAGACCTAGAGGCGTGGAAGTTGGTAGTACCAGCCGAGAGAAGACAAGAAGTCTTCGACGGGGTACACAACGATCCACAAGCCGCACATTTGGGAATTGACAAGACATACCGGAGAGCTTCAGTTCAGTATTACTGGTCAGGCATGTATCGCGACATTTCCCTGTGGGTACGTTCTTGCAACACCTGCCAGAGAATCAAGGCCGATCAGAGACCTGCAGCGGTCCTAATGGGCCGCAGGGTAGTGCACCAACCTTGGACCGTAGTGGCCACCGACGTGATGGGCCCTTGGCTAAAGACAGCAAGAGGATTCGAATACTTGGTGGTATTCGAAGACCTGTATACTAAATGGGTTGAACTGTCGCCCATGAGAAGAGCTAATGCCGAGACCATTATCAAAGCTTTTGAGGACCATATTCTGAACCGATGGGGGGAATCGGAAGTGCTCGTGTCGGACAACGGAACAGAATACGTCAACCAAGCGTTTCAAGGGTTGACCGAGACCTACGAAATTCGACACTCGTTTACTCCCATGTACCATCCACAGGCGGGCCCTGTGGAGCGAGTGAATCGAGTCCTCAAAACAATGATCTCCGCATACGTACCTCAGGACCATCGGCAGTGGGAAGTATACCTTAAAGATTTTAGGTTCGCTTACAACACGGCCGTGTATAGTACCACAAGGGTCAGCCCGGCATACTTGAATCTAGGTAGGGAACCAAAACCTTATAATAGCCTGCGCCGAAGCGTGGAAGAACCACCAGAATTGGCCCCACCAGAGCACGAAGAGTGAAGGCAAAGAATGGTTAAGCTGAAGGAGCTCCATGACCTGGTCTCCTTACTCCATGAAAATGCGTTCCATCGCCAGAAGGTAAGCTACGATAAAAGGCGGCGACACGCGGTGTTTAAAGAGGGAGACAGGGTCATGCGCAGAGCCCAGGTGACTTTACCAGCCCAAACAGGGGTTACGCGAGGATTTGGGGGTAAAAAGCAGGGACCGTAGGTCGTGGTCCGCGTTCTAGGACTGTCAGTATGCGAGTTACGGACGGAAGACGGACAACTGGTACGAAAGTTCCCAGTAAAACTGCTAGTCCCCTACCACGATGAGAGACCGCCTTGAGAGGGGGGAGTAGGGGAACAATAAATAGTCAACCCCTTCCTGGTAGTTTCCCATAAACCCTTGCATGCCCGGGGTACTGTAGAAATACGCCAGCTTCGCAAGCATGAATCTTGGGACACCTAAAGGGGTATTTTACAATAGATAAGATAAACGACACCGCTGGGATGTGTGCCCTACCCCAGGACACTTCCCGTAAAAGATCAGGAGGAAGTTTTTTTTTGTTTTGGTGGTGACTCTACCGGGCTTTGTTCCGTCGTTCCATCGGTCTAGCCGGATTAGAACACCATTCCTCCCCTCGTTGTAGGATTTGATTTTTCTTTTACTTTTCCCTTTTGTTTGTTTTCCTTACGAGACATTCAAGTGAACAAATAAGATGTCCTGATAACCGTCTTCTTTTATTTACGGGTACCCAGAATTAAGTTAAGTAACTTCCCCATCAGACGAAAACGATGATGGAACGGATGTTCCAGGTTACAAAGGTAGGTCTGGGAGACCTGGAAGCAAGAGCCACGCGATCGGGAGCTAAAATTTGTTGTTTTTTTTTTAGACTGAGAGGGAATCGCGTCAAGATGCGGGCTGGGAAGGCTGACGGAACGATTAAGGTACGACCACAGCGCGAGTAAATAAAGCCGGTAGACTTCGGCTAGGCCCGAGAGAGTTGTAACGAGGTTTGCAGAGTAAATTCAAAAATGTGTAAAAACAACTTCTGGGGTTTCGCCGAAGCCGTACCTAACCTCCAAGCGCAAAGATTAAACCACTCACACGAGCGGGTTGAAGAAACTTACCGTCCAGCCAAGATCCGAGCCTAGATTAATACATAGACTAAACCATATATTTATTTTTATTATATACGAAAACCATAGTCGGGAACTCTTGAGAACCCCAGTCCAATATAGTATTATTAGGAAAGTATAATAACGACCGGCTAACCGGAGATTGAATTTTGTAATTTCGGAGAACCGAACTAAACCGGAAAAAGATTCTCAGCTAACCATTCATGGGCCTAGTTGAGGCGGGCGTTTCTCAGATTGAAGAAGTGTGGGCACGTGACAATGGACGCCGGACGGCGTCGTGCCTCCTGCGGGTGTCTCAGACGGCCATTTTGGACTGTAGAGGGTTTCTGTAAGTAACTGTTCATCGTTTCTGTCAGGCAAATTATTAGCCTTTTCATAGATTATAGTGGATTAATCCAATGAACAATTGATAAAATTTCAAGTAACATTCTTTGAGAACACACGGAAGTGTTAATTAATTTGACATAATTTCTTTTAGGTTACGTTGTATAGGAACATTAGTAGGGTTAATAAAACTTTATTGTCAATGAAATTATTCAAGGTGTGACGCATGACATTGATTTCTCTCTCTCACTCCGAAGTTCACACTCCCTCTTTCGTGCATAAAAAGTACGCTGGCCGACATGCCAGTCTCTCTGGCGCCTTTTAAGAAAATCAACGTACCCTCTCGTGCTCGAAGTAATATTTTGTCAAAGTTTGTATACATATGCAATCATGTCTCAGGCATCCTACTCTTCAAAAATAAAAAAAGATGCTTTCAGAATTGATGGAATTTTATCAATTTTCATGTTTTTCAGGTTTCATTTATTAACTTAATTTCCGTCTCTCGTCTCTCTTACTTCACTGAATATATATGTAGGTGCAAGAAGGACAAAATATAATAAAGTTGACACTCTGATATGGTTAAGATAACACTCCGAGATAATCAAGCTAAAATTCGTTGTCGAAGTACATCGTAACTCGACTCGTCCACTGCCTTCTCGTGTCTCGACGATCCGTTTTCCTGTTCTCGTCGTTTCTTCTCAGATGAATGCACCAAAGACCACGCTAAAACTTGATTTCCCTAATTTTTCGCCACGTTTGCATATCTTTGTGACAGAGACCTTGTTTCTTTATATATATATTAGGCTGGTTCAAAAAAATCGACTTTTTTTTCGAAACCCCCACATAAAAACTTCCGGAAAGTTGTAAAAAGACGCCTGTGAAAATCAGAGCTCTTAATATTAATATTCAGAGGTCGCTCATCGCGAATTTCTATTTCCCATTTAAATAGCATGTGCAATTTTTTTTGTTTTAATTTGGAATTTTGTAACTCTTGAACGGCTTAATGAATTGCTAAGCCCATAACATATTCTTGTAGGGAATTCGACGCTCTACAAAAAAGGTCTGTAATGATTTTTCCATAAATTTACTCTGTCAAAAGTTATTTAAGGTTAAAGTTGAACACATAATAAATTTATCGTTTTTTTTCTTAATGTTTGGCGAAAATTTGAAATTTACACTAATCGTCGTGATAGTTTTTTCGGAAATTTTATAGTTTAACATTTTCTCTATATGCAATAATCTAACTCAAATCATCACATTATCAAGTTTAACATTGTTGGAAAATTTGTCTTTTATTGTTCTTACCGAGAAAAGGTATAATTTTTTAAAGACCTTGCGGTAGTAAATGATTTAGCAGAACGCGGTATTGCATTAACTGATGAATACAATAACTGCTTAACAAAAAACGAGGACCAACTTCAATATCTTTTACAAGTTGTGCAAGAACATCGTCGACAATTTCCAGATTGTAAAAAGAAAACATGAAAATAAGAGTTAATGTTCGTAATGATAATTTTAACGCCAAAACTTATAAATAATGTTGTTTTAGTATTATTATTTAAAATTGTTTATACTGAATTTTATTTTTATACTATACTAAATACCAAACACTATGTTTCTAAAAGTGGCGTCCTTTCATTAGTATCTGAATTATCTTAATACTTAAAACTACTATTTTAATAAGAAATAAGCCATCATAAAAGACCTTTGTTGTAGAGCGTCGAATTCCGTACAAGAATATGTTATGGGCTTAGCAATTCATTAAGCCGTTCAAGAGTTACAAAATTCCAAATTAAACAAAAATAATGTCACATGCTATTTAAATGGGAAATAGAAATTCGCGATGAGCGACCTCTAAATATTAATATTAAGAGCTCTGCTTTTAACAGGCGTCTTTTTACACCTTTCCGGAAGTTTTTATGTGGAGGTTTTGAAAAAAAATAGCCGATTTTTTTTAACTAGGGTTACCAGAAAAAAACACTTTTGGTTTGCTTAAGAGTGAAGGGCAAATAACGGTAGTTTATGCGATTGTAGAAGCCACATTTTTTTTATAATTTTAAACAATATTTAGAGGTGGCCCATCGTCTTTGAAAGGTGTCATTGCAAAAGCTGACAATTTCGGTAAGTGAAGAGTCGATCGTAAAGGTGCAACCTCAGCTCTCTTCATCGATATGACTTTATAACAGGATTAGTTAGCGTCCCCTGAATTATTATTATTATTCACTTTTCTGAAAAAGGGAAATATGACTCAAGAACGCTTGCCGAGAAAGGGTCTGCTTTATGAGTTTATGGTGTCAAGACCCACTGTGATCGACTTTCATGGCCGAGCTGATGAGCGCTCCGCCCCGAAAATTAAACAGCTCAAGTCGTAGACCTGTCAAATTTTAAAAATTTACTCAGATTTGTTTTCATTATTGCAGGCTTATTTACATTTTTCCTAATATGCTTTTTCAGAAAATGTGATCTTCAACCTTCGAGGAAAATATTCTTAAAATTTCAGTATAAGATATATATTATTAGGGCCGTTATTAGTCTTTGAAAACAGTAGAAAACAGTGAAAATGGCACTTTTCAAGCAACCGTAATTAATGTTTTTTATGAATTTTTCATTGAAACAAATGTTTTTATGTGAATTCTGAGAACCTCAAGAACAACATAGTAAAAGTTCAAATTAAAAAGTGGATAACTTCGTGGTTAAAATCTTAAATTAAAAAAAGTTGAGTTTGCCCATGTTAATTACATAAGAAATTCAAAGACGATGGGCCACCTTTAAATATTGTTTAAAATTAAAAAAAAAGAAAGCTGGCTTCTACAATCGCATAAACTACCGTTATTTGCCCTTCACTCCTAAGAAAACCAAAAGTGTTTTTTTTGTCACCCTAATATATATATATTTATATATATATTATATTTATGTGAAGATTGACTTTCGTAGATTTCATCAAATTCAGTGTCTTAACGGAAAATTTTGACGCCCAGCGCAAAATCAGATCAGTGCGTCGTTCGTATACCCCCCCCCCCCCCAAGCCTCCAACATCCATCCCACATCAGATTCACAAGTATGACTGATGTCTAACATTAGAGTAACAAATTCTGATTTTGCGATTTTTTTTTTCAATTGACAACTTGTCTAAACTTGTTGATCGTGCTTATCCCAGGTTACCATAAATAGGATTTGAATAACTGAAGTTCAATAAAACTTCTACCATTAGAGGCAACCTTAACTGGCAATGTTTAAAATAAACGCAGTGCAATGCAGATATTCGGATATGATTAAGTTAAATTCAAATCAGAAAGCAATTGCAATCCATCTAAATGTGAACAAGAAAAGTAGTCGGAGCTTCATCACTTGATGTTTATATCTTTCGATTTAACATTCAATATTAAACACGTTGAAATCCTGATCATATTTATGTGCTAGTGTTTCTGCATATATTTTTTAGATCTGCAACGCTTCTTTCTTTCATAGTATCGCTGTAAAGAAAATAACAATTTGTAAAAACTTGGTCTGAATAAAATCATTATATTCTGATTCATTTAAGTACATTTTCGTGCTTTACGCTTTCTTTTATTGGAAGAGCTAGCTTGGATACCTACACTCTCTGATACTTTTTCCGAATCTTCAATTTCAGAGTTAAACCCTTCGTCACGCATTTTCTGTAAAGAAGTGCAAAGTCCGTCGAGCGATATCATCGACTTATCTAGTGTCATATCTTTGGATTACAACGCTTTGTTAATTATATTAATATTTTGGAGAATTTGGTTCCAAATCAGAAGAGTGCAAATGAACGAAAAATTCATTTGAACAATTAGACCTTTTGCGGTTGCAATTGCATCTGGATTTGACTGATCACACGAATATGTACGTAATTCCTCAGGAATTTCCTGAAAATTCAAACAGAAAGTTTTAACAGGATTAGATCTTACGGACCACATCGTATCACACAAAGTTGTGATACGAGTTGTGATATAAAGTTGTGATTTCTGAAAGAACATTAATTTTTACTCATTTTCTCTTTCCAAGGAAATCGGGATATATTTTCATAATTCACTGACATGCTTAAAACCATTCTGGAAACTTTTTGAAACAAAATTTTTTAAACAAATTTGGAACTTTTGTTCGCTTGGTCTGTGCAGGCTAGAGTGCTTACGCTCTGGACAGTTGCCCCGGTAGCCTTGCCCCCGTCACGAAACTGATCAAATCTCGACGTTTTGAGACTCACTGATTAGGCAAAAATTGATTTTACTTCGGTATCTGTCTGTCCTCATGGTCTTCGTATGTCAGTACGATAACTTTCGAAAGAATTATTTGATGGGTTAGCCAGACATTTTTTAACAATGGTTGTTATTTTATTCATGAAAAATGCCTTTTAAAACATAAAAAATAACATTTTCCAGAAAAACCATACAAGATACCAAAAAAGCAAAAATTGTTCTCATTAAAAATGATCTACAAATTTTCATTCCGCCATTTTTTGATAAGACACGTAGTTTTCTTTTTAATCGTGAAAAATGACATTAAATGTAACAAACTTTAATGTATGGAAAAGCAACACAAGATACAATAAAATGTTTAACGGCAAAATTTTTCATCTAAAACAGTGGTAGAGAAATTAATATGAAATACATTTAATATTATTAAGTTCAACATAATATAGAATATTTTGCTTTTCAAACATACTCTAATCGAGTGCAAAGAACGATACACGTGACGAGAATGTATTACTTAAAGCCGAATGAGCTTCAACAAAGGAGAATTCACAATAACCAAACTACGAGCGAATTAAACTTGCAAGTGAAAGAAGCCGCGCCCGCTGAGATTGTGCCCGCGTGGCGGGCAAATTTTTTTATATTTCGTTCCATTTGAGCTATATTTTTGCCAACATAAAATGCACTGTTCTGTAAAACTGGTGTATATGTATGTGTAAACGCAGTAAAGTAAATGCTTTCGTGTGCGACCACGATGTTTTATTTCAACTCGCCGAGAAAGTTACGTCTGATCGAAGAGGCGAAATTCTTCTCGCAGAGCGGAAAAATTAGATCCAGTCGTGTGGAAATTTACGAGATAGATAGCGATCTTTTGTTGCAGATGGGGTGGACTTCTGCAGGTTTTCCACATATGACTACTTCGACTGGACCGTCCCTAAGTGTGCATTGCAGGGAGCTTGAAAATTCTTCTAACAATTTTCTGTCCAACGTCTTTCATTTTTACACATTTCGTAGAGTCGAAAAAAGACTATAAAAGTATTTGCAAAGAAACGGGGTTTACTAAATTAAATCATTCCACTAAAGTATTCTATCTGTCTCAATTTGCTTGTTCAGGATTTTTCTAATGTTTAAGATCCCCGGACCACGACAATGCTGATTAAAACTTTGAGTGACCCTGGTCAGGTCTCGATTGGGCGGAATCTGATTCATAATAAGTCTACAAATTCATATTTTGATAGAGTATTATTACTATATGTACATTTAAATTCATTCTTCGAATTACTAATCTTTTCCACACCAATAAATATCACATTGCTTTGAAATGTTGAAAGTTTTCACTCAACTAGCAAACTTCTAATATCATCCTTTTTCCCACACCTCAAAAAATAGTCAATTGTTCACTTTTCATCGTTTTTAGTTTCAATTTGTTCAGCATGTATTTTCAATAATATAAGTACTGATTGTTAGTCAGAAAATCCACATCATAATGAATGTTTAAATAATTCAATTTATCTCATAGAGTTGCCAGAAGTAATTTAACGAGACATTGAAGTAATTTTATAGACCTGAATGGTCGGGTTATATTCCCGCTTCACGTGTGCAATGTTTTCATGCATGGTAGCAATAATATATAAAATGTATGCATTAGTGCCCACTGCATGAGTATTTTGATGCTGCTCAATTAAGGGCAGCATTGAATGATGGGTCATGCATTTAAACTGATGACTCGAAGTCAATCATCTATACAACCACAATTCCAATGGGTTTGGTAGAAGTTTTAGCACAGAGGAGTATAGAAATGAAAATGAAAATAGAGATAGAATAGGCTAATGGAAGAAGAGAAAAAGATCCTTGTTCGTTACCCATAATTTTTAGAATTTAAATTGATTCGTTTAGTTTAATAGCGCGTTCTTTTTTGTTCGATTTCTTGTGTCTATGTGAATGGACGATTTTTTAAAAAAAAAATCTAACTAAACAATTTCTATTCAAGAATGTTGTGTGTAAAGCTTACGAACATTCTGAGGTATTTTAGAGCAAAAATTGTACACTTTGTAGGTCCTGCATATTCCAAGAACGTCAAAATTTGTGAAAGGTCGAACCTCAAAATTCGCCCTATTTCTACAGAACCTTTTTGAAATATAAATCCTATGAGCACTTTTAAAAATGTGAAAAAAAATAATTTTGGACTTTTCTATTAATTTTGCCCCAAAAATATTCTTCATCAACCGACGGCATTAGCTGCGAGGTGAATCTCGATGCTGGAAGAGTTCAGATGTCAAGCCATTTCAAGCGCGGATAGCACTCGGATGGGTGATCATCTGCCCAGTACGACCGGGTTAATATTCGCTGCGTTTCAACTGTCGAGGAGGTTTGACGCCGCGGATGATTGTGTGCATTAAATGGGTAGGGTCGAATCCCTGCCTTCAAACTCAACTGTCGAAAAACCGGCTGAACTCAGGAGGTGGTTTTCTGCAGTTTTCCTTTCCCCTGGTCAAACGTCTAGGCGAATGCGAGTACTTCTAATGAATGTAGATGCAGCCACAGGTTATCACTGGTCGTGATTAAATTTATACAGTGATTCTAAGCCCACTTCAATGAAAGAAAAATTTGCATAGGCCCATACCAAGTGAAGTAGAGATGTCTAGCGGTAAATGTACTCATGCTAAAGGATTTAAATCCTACTTTAGCAGCGAGGGTGTCCCGTGTATAGACCTCTGTTTCACCGGGGTCTTGAAATAAACAGGCATAGTACAATAGGTTTTGACCACAGTGCTACGGGGCTTAAATGGACCAGATTTATAAGGCAATAAATGTTGTTCATCAGCAGGAATTATTTCGATATGTTTTGATACTTGGTACTATTTCAGCAGCAGTTTTTTAACACATAGATGCCGTGAGAACTTGTAACAAAAATAATTAAATGGGATATTTTCTAGTAAGTACATCGGTATAATGATAGGCCACTTACGGAATTTTTTTAGTTTACCAATTTGGTAAAATCATGAATGACTGACCATGAGAAAATAGTGATTAGCATTAGCCAATGATTGAATTATTGGCATATTACATGTGCACAGTAAAAACAAATACTCTAAGTTATATTTGACTTAATTTCAGATTTGACTTCAATTCAGAAATCAACTAAATCTATGTATACAAAATATCCTAAATAAAGAGCTTTTTTACCCTGAATGATAAATAAGGATCTCTCGGCTGAAATAAAGTAAACTATGCACCTAACTTTCAATTTACAGTTCTAAAAGTTAGTTGAGGGCAACCTGAAATAACATGTAAGGCTTCCGTTACTTAAAATTAAGAAGTACGTTTTACTGATTTTCACTTTGGCTCTGCTCTAATCGCTTGGCATTCTGCTCCGTTTGTATGCCCTAGTCTAGTTCGTGTGTCAAGTGAAGCTTTGTCGTAAATCTCCAGAATTCTCGAATACTCGCTGAGTTTTATGTGTACCTTAAATTGTATTCAGTTGAAACAATCACTCGCAAACCGACTATTTACTTCTTCTTGACGTCAAAGCTGCCTTTTCTCCTCAAATGTTTAGTGAAAAGTTAGATTTCGAAGGAACGCTCATTGTCCTTTGTCAAGCTTGTCATCAAGAAGTATGATTGTGTAGTGGTATTGACACACATAGAAAAGTGAGTCTTTAAGGTTTTTGGTGCAGAAAAAGTGTTTTACTTGCGTAATTATAGAAAATCCAAAAGGTTTTTATATATACGAATGCATAGATAGGGCAAGTTGGGAGGCGCTAATACGCAATAAAGATATAGAGGGCACATGGACTATGTTACGGGATATCATTGTTAGAAGTGCGATCGAAGTGTGTGGTATGGCGGTTGTAGGTAGAATGTCTGGTGATGCGTGGTGGAATGATAATATTCGCGCAGCCGTCCACGAAAAGAAACAAGCGTATCAAAGAAAGTTGAACATCACAGGCCTTAGCGATGAGGAGATAAATATACTTGAAAATGATTACAGACACAAAAAAAGGAATGTAAAACTACTAGTCAAGGGAAGTGAAGATAAAATCAAAACAGAAGAAGAGAAGAAAATGCAAATCGATTTTAAGGCCCATGTAGGGGGTAATGTAACCTAGAAAACTCACCACCAAAAATCAATTCGAAATGCTAGCGAAACGAATTATGTTAAACGAATATGTTAAATTCCTTAAATAATACATCTCCGAAGTAGCAGAAGCAAATAAACACAACTGGCGCGATATTCAAAATAGAAGAATTATTCCAACAGACATAGGAGTTTATTTCGGAATTTTTGGAGTCATTATTTCACATTCAATGTATTGTTCCTTCTTTTAGTGTTTCTATAAAAATATATTTTTTTATAAGATACGTTTGTTACGGTTTTTAATAATAATTCATTACAACTTTATGAAAATTATCACTCTTTTGTCTGTTGGAATAATATTTCTATTTTGAATGTCGCGCCAGTTCTGTTTATTTCCTTTTCTGCTGCTTTGGAAATGCAATATTTAAGAAATTTAACATATTCATCGCAAGTGTCGAGGATCCGCAGGGACTTTCTGCCTCGAATATGGATTTGAGCTTCCAAAAGAAAAAAAATTTCCCCCCGATAATCATTCGTTGCGCTAGCATTTCGAATTGATTTTTCAGGTGAGTTTTTTAGGTTACATTACTTCCTACATGAGCCTTAAAGGAAGCAGGAAACAGTTTTATAACTTGGCGTTGATTAGTATGCAAGGAAGTAAAAGTACAGAGTTAGTCAGCATTAGAAATAGCAAGGGTGAACTGCTATATGATACAGACAGGATACAAAAGGCTTTGAGAGCCTTTTTTAAGGAATTATGGAGAGGCGAAGGTATAGGGCTACACAACTGCGAGTTGATAAATTTATGCATCGACATGGAAGAAATTCCAGATGACTGGAAAAAGGCGACTATCGTCCCAATATACAAAAAGAAAGGAGATGAAAGCAACTGAAATAATTACAGAGGTATCAGCTTATTAAGTACCGTAAGTAAAATATATTCTAAAATATTTTTCATAGGGTAATGAAAATAACAGAAGAAAAGGTATGGGAAAGCCAAAGTGGGTTTATGCCAGGAAATGAGAAAAATTCATGGAATATTGATGTATTTTTGTAAATAATCTGCGAACTTTGAGAATGAATTGGCGAACTCGATGTGAAAATTATAAAACTTTTCATCACTTTTTTTACGTGAATAATTACAGAAATATAACGAGTGACTGGGAAAAGATTCTCAGAGCACTCACGAGCTTGCCCGACAAATCTGGGAACTGGAAAGTAGGTTCGCCTGTACGTGGCCCGCACACACGCTCGCCCAAACGCGCGGTGCTTGCGTGCCTTGATGGCTGCGCGTGATTACGTACTCCTGGTTTATGTTTAGAAACTGGCGAGTCAGCAGTCTTTGAGGGTTCGAATCTTCTGAGTTGCGAATTTATAAATTAATATAAATTAAATCGCACAAATAAAATTTTTCCTCTTTATATTTCAGTCTGAAATTTTCAGGAATTGTTCGTAGGAAATTCGAACTTGAGGCAGGTCACAGAAAAAAGTTTGACAGTAAATAAAAAAGTTTTCTTTGCATTTGGTGAGCTAGCAAAAGCGTTTGACAAGGTGGATATAAGTATAACTTGGGAAGTCCTGAAAGAGTACGGAGCCAATGGATGGCTCCGACAAGAAATAAAAACAATATATGCAGGTAACAAAGAGAGTGTAAGGGTGAATGGGAAACTGAGTGACTGGTTCGATATTACTCAGGTTGTTAGGCAAGGATGCGTTATGTGTTCATGGCTATTTATTATATTCATCGACAAGTGTCTAAGGATGGCCCTCTTCGACAAAGAAGGTATGAATCTCGAGACAGTGAGGGTGCGTGGGTTAGCGTTCGCAGATGATAAGTTTGTTGTGGCAGAGTCAATCGTAGACTTGCAAAGAATGTTGAGCAAACTGAATACAAGTGTGAGGAACATGGGCCTCAAAATTAACCCAAATAAAATAAAAATTATGGTGTTTGAAGGAATGTTGAGAAAACAATATGCAATATTTTCCTAAATGCCATCATTTGTCAGAAGTAAAAATATATTAGGTAAAGCTAAAATGGCAATACATCGTTGTATACTTAAAGCCACTGTATGCTGGCGAGACCTCGACACACCAAGAAAAGGATATGGGTAAAATTAATGCGCTTGGCATGCAATGCCTGCGCTTGGTATGCGGCAAAACGATATGCACAAAGTTAATAACGTAAGAATCCTCTAAGAATGTGGTATAGATGAGACACTATTTCACAGGTATGAAAGAAATTTCCTGAGATTTAAAAAAATAAAAATAATGAATTTTTTTTCAAATAAAAATATAATAAATTTATTAAGATAGTTTGGTCATGTTCAGAGAATGAAAAATAAACGACTCACGAAACAAGTATATGAACGTAAATGGCAGCATACCCAGAGGCAGACCGAGGAAAAGTTGGTTTGAATGTGTGAACGAGACCCTAATTCGTAGAGGCATACGAAACCTTAAAAACAAGAGAGCTTGGATGAGAAAATGCATAGACGTGAAGGAAGCTAAACAGGTATACTAGGACAGAAAAGTGTGGCAGAAAATCGTTTATGAGGCATGCATGAGGAAGAATTTTAGTGAATTAAATGACGCCTGAAACAAAAGACCTTAGTTACTAATGGGTCCGAGTGGAGAGCATCATATGATGACTTTTTGAAGCTCTTCGGCTGGGGTGATCGCTAGAGAGATTGATCAGCGACCTGGGTCGGAGCAGTGTTGCGGAACGAACGTGTTATTTAAATAAACAACGCGGGAATACTAGAACAATATAAAAATCTATAGCGCCCCTCCCCCATCACTTCCACCATGACCGAGTGAGTCATGCTTACCCCGAAAGGGATATGGCTTAATGGTATAATAATCTTTATAATTTATGTGATTTCACGTTAGAACTCACGGGTCCGGGATGAGGGGATCCATAATTCCAGTACAAATATGCGTCTTACTTTCAGCTAGGAGAGTCTTTAATTAAAAGTCTTCAAGTTTGCTCACTTCAATGATTAAAACACATTCTTAATTTCAGAATTCATAAGCTTCTTTTTGTTACGCCTTAACCCTTTCAGGGGCAGTGGGACGTATACGTCCCACTTGTTTTTTCGCAGTTTTTCAAGCATTTCTGATACATTTCACCTTGTTTAGTGCACAAGTATTTGATTTTAGACTCTTAAGGGTTCATGTAAAGTAATTATCATGAAAAACTGTGTAAAATTGTTAATTAATAATTTGTTATAAATAATTGAAATCGAAAAAAAGCACTTTTTTCGAATAAAATCGGCTGTTTATAAAGTACTAGTCCTATAGCTGTGACAATTTTTTTCCAGTTAGGTAACACGTAGAACTGTAACATATATTTTTTGCAGAATTTCCGGCAGACAAGTTTTTTTTTTATTTCATTTTTTGAATTCATAAAAAATTACGATTTTTGACGAATTTTCGGCATAAGTGCATGTAATGTACCGTATTTGTGATCGATTATCAAATCGTAAAATAAAAAAAATTTTGTTCGAGCCACTGATTGAGAATATAATGTCAAAATTGCAAAATTCAAAATGACGGATTCAAAATGGCGGTTATATTAGTGCAAATTCGCAAGAATTATGCAATAGCAAGAATTAGTTTAATAGAAAAATGTGCCCCTGAAAGGGTTAAAATAAGTTCACTTTTCTACTTAAAGTATCTAAGTTTTTGTTTTTTGTGTGTGCTAAAATATGTTTGGAATACTTTACTCTGCCGTACAATGAAAGCTATGAGTGAGCGACATTGTTTCGAAAAATGAGTTTTTGGTATCAGTTGAATCGTGAGAGTAAGCTGCGTCTAAATGTCAGAATTAAAAATTTTATTTTTAATCACTTATAATAAAAAATGAATATTTAAAAAAATCAGTTGAGTACGTGACGAAATATATAGTTAAAAGTTTGTCATAAGGACAACCGCAGGATTTCGCCGGGAGCGGGTGCTAATCTGAAAAATTGCACTCGCTCCCAGGGAAATCGCGGTAAAATTTCAGCTGTAACCACGTCTCACGACCGTGAGATAAGTGGTTACAGTCTGCGACGAACTCAATACGATGATCCTGCAAAAGTCTCGTGCACCCTGCGGACACGGAGCGACCCAAGGACGACCGCCTTCTGCATTTTCCCTGCAAGTGTCTCAGCATTTTGTTGACACGCAGGGATGCTTTTCAGGCTATTAACCAGTGAAACCTTGATACTTCCACGAGCGCCGATGATCAAGACGATGAGCTTAACAGAATATTCCGGGTATAACCGTCGCAACTCCCTTATAAGGTCTTTATACCTCTCTTTCTTTTCTTTCTCCTTGGCTGTAACGTTTTTGTCAGCTGGTGCCGAAAATTCGATAACGAACATGGTTCGTTTCTCGAAGTCAAGGAGAACTATGTCAGGCCTCGAGTGCGCAACAGAAACAATTGTCGAGAATATGAAGTTCCAGTATATGCGGCACTTCTCATTTTCGACAATTGAGTCTATTTCTCTAGGAGCGTTTAGCGGAGGGGTATTTGGGTTAATGCCATAAGAGTGATAGAGATGGTAATAAAGCACTCTTAGTGCCGCATTGTGCCTTTGAATGTAGGTCGTTCCCGCATCAGCTGGACAACTAGATTGTATGTGTCCTAGATGCTCGGGGTGTGCATGACACGCTCTGCAGCTATCATCGGGAATGTCTTGGCCTGACTTCAATCCGGGTGATCTAAGCAAAGCAAACGTTAGCTCATACGACATCGACTGATCTTCCACATTTCTGTGGAAGATGCCGTACATCCTCTTGTCGAGGAGCTGTTCGCGGAAGTTTTTCTCCTGTGCTTTCTTAATCCGGGCCTTCAGGAGTGAGTATTCAAGATGGATAAGATTTGATGCATTTTGCTCACCCCTAATATTGAAGTCAAGGCCGAGTGTTTCAGCAGCCTCCTCCGCTGCTTTGTACAGAAACGCCCCTTTTCCCACTTCTTCGTGTTTCCTGACCATTTTAAGCAGAGGGTCTTGTCCACTTGCAACTATATGTGCTGTACCCAGAATAAGTCTGTTGTGAAGACATTCAAGATTCAGTATTCCGCGACCACCTAGGCGGCGTGAGATCCTGCGTCACGTCCTGAATGCGGCTCTGTGGCACGCCCAGGTATGTATAGGTTTCTCCAGCGCAAAGGTGTCGTATAGCGCTTCTGTCAACGAGCTCAGGATCTTCGGGGATGCCATTAAGTTTTCCTTTCTTCAAATTAACCTTGGCGTATTTCTCTAACCCGAATTCCAATACATGAGTGACCTTATGCTTTCGGTTTCCAGGTTTGCCGCAGAGATACCCTTCGGAATGGCGAAGTGCGAGAAATAGTGGCAATAATGTGAGGCAAAAGAGGAGAGGGCTCATTGTGTCGCCCTGAAATACACCTCTCTGAAAGATGATACTGTTAGTGATCACACGATGTTTTCCAGATGAGATAGTAAACCTGGTTTTCCAAAGCGGAATTAATGTCTCTATGCAACTCACGACGTGTGGATGAACCTTTAGGCTTTCCAACAGACAGATGATAAGTCTATGGGAGGTTGAATCGAAAGCTTTCCGGTAATCAATCCAGGTCATCGATAGAAATCGCTGATAGGAAGCTGCGTCTTTACAGACACATCTATCGATGAGCAAGTTCTCCCGACATCCTGCTACGCCTTTCTTTGAGCCACGTTTTTCATACATCTCTCGCCATACAGGTCCAATTGTCCGAACAATCCTATCATTTAAGATAGCTGTGAAAATCTTATACAGTGTGTTCAGACAAGTTATTGGCCTGTAATTCTTAGGGTCAGCTAAGTTGCCCGTCTTCGGCAGAATCACTGTGCGCCCTTCCACCAACCACCCCGGAATAGGCTCTTCCGACTTTAGATATGAGGTTGAAATTCGGGCCAGATGCTGGTGGGTTGAAGGAAACTTCTTCCACCAGAAGGTCTTGATACCATCTGGTCCCGGAGCGGAATAGTTCTTCATGCCTCTTAATACGTTTTTCACCTCCTCTGGTTTGGGCTAATGGTCGACAGTAACTGGATGGTCTTGGAAGAGTCGAGATGGGTCAGACAAAAACTGTTGAGTTTCTCTGAACCACCTCTCTCTCCGCTCTAGACTTCTCCTAGCGTTAGATAGTACTCGTATTCTGTCAACAATATGCTGCCTGATGGTCAGTAGCTTTGACTTGTTGATTGTGTGATGACGGATCCGCAGTTCGCGCGCGAACTGTCGAACCTTGGCAGTGAAAGTCCTGCCAAATGTGATGTAGTCAATCACACACTGAATGCGGGAAGAGTACTGTCTTGCCCAGCCTATCTTTGTGCTAAGTTGATGCATTCGTCTTTTGGTCTTATGATCAACCGTTGGTTTTGTTTTACGGTTTGCATCTGCCAAAGTTCACGCTGCATTGTACACACTACAATTGATAGTCCAGAGGTCGGATTCTTCGGAAAAATCTCCAAGAAGCTCATCATCCAGTTCAGTCATATCTTTGGGCTTGGGAGAAACCTGAATGTTGATGTTTCTCCGGGTCTTGAAGCATCGTTCTTCCTCTATTGGATGCCTGTGCGAGGTTGGTCTTAGTGTCGCCTGTCTTTCTCTGTTGCCGGCTTATTCTGACTGCGGTTGTGTAGGCGCTCCGCTTATATAACCCCTTTCCCGGAGGTCCTCAGAACGGTTTCGCAGACGTTTTTGCGAAAAATCCGAGAGCTCTGTCTGTTTCTCGCACCACAGAGCATGCAGTCGCGCTATGTAACTTTTTCGTTCAGGGGCCATACTGGTATCATAGCACTCCAGCAGGTCGTCCCTGAGTCGATCCGTCCACTTAAAAGTAAGGAGATTCTGCCGGTCAATCGCATTGACTCCGTCTTGATTGGCTCCCCCAACTCTAGGGTAGTCGGCATTGTTGTCCGACCCATTGTCCGGAGCCCTGCGCGTTCGATTGTTTTGAACCGCACTTCCTATAACTATGTTTGGTGTTGTCATTGTTGTTCCCGCGAGCAGCTGGGGAAAAGGGTTAGTCCATCCTTGTAGAGCACGGCGTGCAAGGATAAGGCTGATACTCTGAAAGGTCGCCCGGTATCCCAGAGTCACCGTTTGAGACACCTCACCCAGGTGCCATTCAGCTTTCGGCACGGTTGTTACGCCTTCGCTTAGGAGTTATTCCTTCGAGACCATCCCTGGACAATTGTCCGCGACTGCTTATTAATTATTGTAACCATATTCAGCAGAAACCCTTGGTACAGGGACCCTCTATCCGCAACCCGAGGACGCGTTCGGTGGCTTTGTCATAGGCCCTTCGGTTCGATTCCCAAGGAATCAAAACCGAATACCGAAATATATATATATATATATATATATATATATATATATACATATATAATAATATATAATAATATAATATATATATATATAATATATAGTATATATAATAATAATAATAATATATATATAAATATATATATTTAAAAAAAAAAGTTAAACAACCACCGCAGGGTCCTACTAAGAGCAACTGCCATCCAAAAAATGTCAATAGCCCCCAGTAGAACCGCGGTAAATCATACCCATGGCCACGTCTCACAACCGTGAGTTGGGTGGTCATAAGCAACGACAAAATCACAACGACAGGCCGGCGAAACCCTCGTGTGTCTTGAGGACACGAAGCGACCCAAGGATGACAGTTTTCTGCATCCATCTCGCAAGTGCCTTGGCATATTTTTGGCACGCGGGTATGGCTTTAAGATTACGAACCAGTGATAGTTTCGCCCCTCCGAGAGCACCTATCACAAGGACAATTACTTGTACCGAATATTTGGGGTACAGTCGTTGTAGCTCTCTCTTAAGGTCTTGATACATCTCCTCTCTTTCTTTCTCCTTTGCAGTGATGTTGTATTCGGTCGGAGCCGAGAATTCGATCACGAATATAGTTCGTTACTCGAAGACTTGGAGAACAATGTCAGACCTCGAGTGCGCAACGGAGACTGCAGCCCGAAAATCGTAGTTCTGGAAAATTTGGCACTTCTCGTTTCGGACAATCGACTCTATCTCCCTTGGAGCGTTCGGCAGGGCAGGGTCACGGCCAGCACCGTAAGAGCGACAAAGATGGTAATAAAGCACTCTTAGGGCCGCATTATATCTATAGATATACGCCGTTCCTGCGTGGGTCGGATACCCTGATAGTATGTGTTCTAGGTACTCAGCGTGTGCATGACACGCTCTGCAACTATCACTGGGAACTTCTTGACATAAAATACGGTTACGGTATGTTAAGGTGGAAATGACACCGTCCTGGCATGCGAAAATAAAACCCTCTTTACCTGAATTAAGCCCTGATGATTTGAGGAAAGCAAAAGTTTGCTCCTTCGACAAGGACTGTTTTTCTACATTTCTGTGAAAGTTTCCGTGCATTTTCTTGTCGAGTAGCTCTTGGTGAAAATTTTCAACCTCTGCTTTCTTCACTTTGGTTTTTAGAAATGAAGCATCTAGATGAAGTCATGCGCTTTCCTCACTTCTGATGTTAAAATTCAGGCCAAGGGTCTCGGCCGCTTGCTCCGCGGCTTTGTAAAGGAACGCTCCGTCGCCAATCATCTCGTGGTTCCTGACCATCTTTAGGAGAG